>APFE031436474.1:734-40556 GCA_000404065.3 Pinus taeda | reverse complement strand
ACAGCATAATACTTCTCACAAGTATCTCCACCTCTGTTACACACAATACAGCTCAAATCTGAATCAATCACTGGCTCAAATCTCCTTCGTTGCTTGCCTGCCTCCGCTGCTCAATACTTGCATGAGAATGAATGATAATGGCTCAAGAAAACTCGTATTTACTTGGAAAAATCACGTGAGCACAAGCTACAATGTGAGCAAACTCATTGGCATACTCAATCCCCTGATTGTGCAAGATCTGATGCACAACTATAGTCACAACTGATAGCAATCTGATTCTCTAACACCTGTCCCTGCTGAACTGAACATGCACTGACATGCAACTGAGTTAACTGATGTATTCATTAGTTGTACTATGAGTTAATAACTTGTGAATTAATTAATAACTAATTCACCCAACTCATCTCTAGTCTATTTGCCAGTTAGACTAAATACAACTAGTTTAACAAAGCTAAACTGAACACAACTCCATCAACTACACCTCTAGTCCACTAAACTCAACTCACTTGAGTTCTAACTGAAGTCCTGCATGCAAATATTAGTCATCCCATAGGTAACCACGTATTTCCTTCTGGGATCTACATGCACCACATCCGTAGCTCATCCTGAAGTGCTTCAAGAGAATAAGACAAAGTTTATAGTCTAAATATTATTATGAGCTAATAATATTTCACTGTTCTATATTTAGACTGAGCAGTCACTCCGCTGTGGTGTCACTCCGCTGTGGTGTCACTTCGTTGTGGTCTAAAAATATACTTGCGCCAAAAATAGCCTGCGGGCCCACTTAGTGAAGGCGACTCTTTTCACTAAGCTCCATCATCTTGTTGCAATCTCAACAGCGGCCCCTGCCTCTACCTAGGCGAGCCATCGCGTCGTTATCAAACTCCTGTTTACAGTTATCAACATAAAACATTAGATCAGGAAAATCTTCCCTCTTCCATTCCTTTAGCATCTCTTTCGTTCTAAAAATTCCCACCTAGCTCAGCCCGTCCCCATCGCTCTTGAGTGTCATGGCTCGCTCCCACAACAGTCTGAGGAAAGAGGCCTTGCAGTCTAACCTCCATTCCTCCCAAGAATTCCCATCCTTAGCTTCCCAGGGCCAACCCTTTATCATAGATTTGCACTCCCTGGTCGCGCCTATGCCTTGGCTCCTAATATGCAACGGTTCTAGGCTATCTCTCTGCCCCTCATCGCTGTCCTACGGCCTACCCTTTCATAGCCCCTTCCCAAAGTGTCTGAGCTCGCTACCCTCGCTCGACATACTATAATTCTCACTAGGAATTACAGGAAAGAAACGTGAGGAAACATACCCGGATTCAATATGCTCAGTCAAAGAAGCTCCCATGTTCCACGATCTGTTCATTCTCCCAATTCTTACCACCCTCACATATCCCTTCACACCTACCTTACGTCCCATCCTTCTGTCGTTGTCGTTCTCGCCACCCTCTCTCCTCATAATCACCCGCCTTGTGCCACTTCTCTCGATGGGTTGTCCCACAGTCATGCAGGACACCACCACGCCCTGTTGTACAAGCATGTGGGCAGTGGTCGGCAGTCCTGGCCGTCCTCTCCCCCTGTCAGTCATTATGCCTATGCCAGCCCACTTCATCACCCCGATCGGGGGATCACTTCACAAAATTTATTTTAAAATATTTATATAAAATTAAAACATTGAATTATTTGATCACATTAAATTATTTAATTTTTTTTAACTATATTAATTTTATTATAATAATATTAAAATATTGATGTTGTATTATTATAAATATTATAAGTAGTTTGATATAACGTATTTTTATGTAAAATTTAGTTTATATTAATATCAATTTTTTATTTTCTTTCTTTTTCATTAAAATGTTTATATAAAAACAATGAAATTTACATATACACACAAAATTTAAAGAAAAATCTTAAAAAAGTTTTTTTCCTTAGAGTATTTAGATAGATAACCGCTCAACCACCATTCTCAATAAAAATTAATACACTATTCAAAATAGAAATTTACTTCTAAAGACTAGTCTAAATTTGAACCTATAACCTAAAGCCTTTCGTCAACCACATAATTTGATTAGATAATTGAGCCAACAATCATTAAGTGTAGTAAAACAAAACTTAAACTCCAAGATATATTGTCTCATCACTTTTTAAACAAAGTTAATTTACATATACATTGAGAATTGAATTTACTTTTAACTAAAATGGAGCCTAATCTCCTCAAACATTTATTTTAAAATTGTTTTGATAAGATATATACATTAATGAATTAAAAATAAAATTTAAATTAATTATAATAAACTAATATTAATTCATTGACAGTCGATATCGGGGGCAATCTTTTATTTTTAGTAATAAAAATATGAAATATTCAACAAACCTTAGTATAGAAGTTAATAATTTTATTTTTTTAAATCTTAATTCCGATTTTAGCGAAAGTGGGTTGGATGATGCGTGGTTACTCTGTTCATATGAGAAGAACGGCACAATAATGGTAATCCAATGTATGACAAATAAAATATTTACAAATTCAGTAGGACCCACAATGTAGGGACCTCTTTAAGGTCACTAGGACCCACTATAGATTAAATATATTCACATGGTTGGGGGATTTAACCTTTCAAATATGAAAGGGCACTTTCCACGTAGGCCTTTCAAGTCTCAATCTGTACCCACGACAAAATTTTTACATAAAGGACGGATCGATTATTCTCATATATGACAAATAACAAGATTTCAAGAGAAATGATATATGTGTTCTTTATGCTGGGTGGAGTGTCTAATTGAAAGGTCAATGGTTTCAATCCTGATATATAGTTTGCCAGAAGGAAAAATAGATTAACGTAAAATAAACATTTCACTAAATCATGCAATGAATTAAAGTGGTGAATATTTTCACATTGACAAAATGTTAAAATTTCTATTTTTTTATTCATATGACTTTATTTGTAATTTATATGGGTTTTACCGTGGTGTTTTTGGATCACCATGAAGATAAGGGATTGATTTTCACTGAGTCAATGAACCTATTTAGGTATTTTTATGGGTTTTTTAAATATTAAAGATTTGATTTTTGGGAATGACTAATATTTATGTCTCCAATTGGGGAAAGGTTAATGAGCTTACAAATCCCCCTTTGATGTGTGAGGTGACAAAAATAAAGGGTGATGACTTTTAGAATTTTGTGTGATGAGAAGAAGGCTTAGATATCTCTCAACATTGGTTTGGGAAATTAAATAAATAGGTAGTAATGTCATTACCTTTCTAATTTGGTGGTTTCTTAGAAATCTTTCACATTGAAAAAATGACACTTACTTTGATTCCTATGGTTGAAAGCATGTGCAAGTCAATGGCACAACTATGCTCTCTTACCACTAGTTGACTTGTTTTACTATTTCATGGAGGTGCAGAGGATGCACATGCATAGAAATTGATTTATTATGAATGTATCCCACTTGTATGGCCTTGATGACTTTGCATGCAATGAAATTGTTTGGAAAAGATGGGTGGGTCATTTGGTGGGATGATTGCATCTCTCACACCATGTCCTTTCTAAGGGGTTAGGGTTATTCCACTTTAATGTATCATAACTAAAATAGTGTTATCTAAAAATAATTCGAAGAAGAGTGTAAGGCTCTATAATTCAACCATTATTATGAAGAAGAAGGTGTGTAGCTAAATACTGCCACCTCCCGAGATGGAACTAAGGCATGCAACTATAGGAGCTTACATTAAAGCCTAGCTTTAGTACGTTATATAGGGGAAAGGCCTAGTAAATATTTCTTTGAATGCCTAGAAATAAAAGAAGTTAAAGAACAATTGTTTTCCCTTAAAAATACAAGTGGTCAGATCACAAACAAAGAGATGAGTGAGTGAGAATTTGTCTCCCACTAGATGATAAAGGTGATAAAGGAACAAAAGAGGGCACGTGACCAGATGTTATTTTTGGAGGAGATAATGATTTCCATATTCAAAATATCTTGAAAGGAAAATTCTTCTAGATTGGTTGTCTTTCCATAGGAATTTTACAAGGTCAAGTAGGATTTTTTCAATGTGCATTTATTATAAATACAAAAACAAACCCTTAAAAAAATAGGTATTTTTATTAACTAAGGGTTTATTAAATTCATTTGTAAGGGGTGTGACATGTGGCTAATAATGAATCTAATGCCAATCATGTTGCTCAATACATTATACAAGATCTTAATTAAGGCTCAATCCTTGTGTCTAAAGCATATTTTTATTAAGATAATGATGATACAAATTTGGGATCTATTTGAGTTCAATGCATCCTAGTTAACGTAATTGTTATGCGTGAAGGAAAGGAGATGGCATAATCCTTCGGCCTAGATGTTCTATTGATATAAATCTTGAAAAGGCCTATGAACAAGTGGAATGTCCATCCTTCTTAGGGATGATAAAGGATTTTAGCTTTTTAGCCTTCTTTATTAGAGTAGTGTAAACATTGTTTGCAAAGCTTTCTGCTCAACTCTTTATCAATAGATGTGAATAAGAGGATAATATTTGTTTATTCCATTCAGTAAGGTTACCCATTAGCATCAACCTTATATGCCTTCATCATAGAAACCTTAGGTTATATATTATGTCAGAAAGTAGGGAAGATCTTTCTAAAGGCATCCAACTACTTAACTCCAAAATTGGTTATTTGTTGAATGACCACTTCATCAATGGTCCATCATTGATCATTCTTGAAGACAAAACCTCTTGAAGGAGTATAATGAATTGTCTCAACATCTGTTTTCTTGCTTCCAACTCCAACATTCATTGGTAGATCTCATTTTGGTGATTTGTAGTCCTAAATTTTCTAGATCTTATTTTACAACTTAAATAACCATTTTTTGTGTAAAAACATTGTATACACATTTCTCAACCCCTTGTAATTGTTCTACACATGAGGAGATTTCCAACAATCTAAATATCACCTCAATTGGACTCTATATGAATAAGTTGTGCCTCTAACAAGTTGACATATGCTTTGACCAACAAACTACTAAGTGAGAACTAGGTTAGCTCTCATTACTCACACATGTGGAGTTTCAAGAATAGTGTGGAGGGTCAAAAACCCTAAAACCAATCAAGAGTCACAACATGCAAAAACACTAACCCTAAACCTAGATTACTATTATAATATGTTATAAATTGGTTCACGATAGAGCAAGGGGTGTCATTTTTATTCTAATGATTTATTGTTCCATAGTTGAACAGATCAAAGGAATAGTATATCACAATAAAAAGAGGAAGCCATATTATTAGTTGTAATCCACAGTAAGAAAATATTTCTTTTTATCTTGCATTTTAATATGAGAATAAAATTGCAAGGCTCAATCCTCACTTTCTTGTTTGATTTTCTCATATCAAATTTTGATGATACAATTTATATTCAATGTGTTAATGATGTGCTCTATTTTTATTATTGTAGTTTTTCCACTTATATTCTTATTTCATTTTGATATTTTAAGTAGTATGTTTCAAATATAACATTTTAATCATAAGAAATTGCCACATAATATTTTATTGCCTTAATGTATTTAGAGTACCATTCGTGACAAACTGTCTAGTAGAATAGCCATGATAAAAGATATTTTAGATGTTTTATTACATGTAAATCAACAAATTGATCCTAGAATGACCGAGCACTAAAAGCTGGAAATAGGACAAGTGCTTCAGTTCCATGGTATTTCTTTTTCCTTCTAGGCGTCATCTAAGGAACTTTTGGGATGAAGTATTATAAAGAGTGGAAAATAAAATTAATAAGTTGATTGTGACACCCTTGCGCATTGAAGTTTAATATTTTTAACAAAATTTTGGCAATGGTTCATGCTTACTAATCCTCTTATTGGGTTCGTTCCAAGTTGGCTTAGAAACATTTGGAAAAGGAACTTATAAGCTTTCTTTGGAACAAAAATTCCAATGGTAAAGTTTTATACATAGTTAACTAGGAGATCTACAGAACTCCATGAGATGTAGGAGGTTTAGGCATCATCAAAATGAGGACTTGAGAACAAAATCATTGGGTCAAGTGGGTGGTAAGCGCCATTAGCGGGAATGAGTCTTGGAAGGTGCCTCTTAGACATTAAATCTATCAAGGAACCATAGTTGGTAAGAAAATATGGTAATGTATCTATTTTTAAAATATAATGGTCAACCCTATAGGTGAAGGCTCCTGACACATGTTCTATAAAGCATTAGGAAATATTTGAAGGCCATCAAACCATTTTTATCTTAGATCGATATTTTTTTGATGAACTATTATTCTATTGTATGAGGGAGAAACCTTGGCTAAATCAACCTGTTTTTTTACCTTGAAATTGTTCAAGAGAGGCATAGAATCAACAAAGAATTTGGTTGATAGTAATATGAGGGAATGGATCCCATGTGATCCAAGTGGATATTGGTGGCACCCGCATATTCTACTTGGACCTATTTATTATTTCTTTCAGTTTTCTTAATTGTAGCATAACTTACTGGTTTGGCAGTTTCTCAGGTCCTAAACTTTTGGAGTCATTTTGAGGGCCTAAAAGATGTTTTTTTGGGAAAACACAGAGATCAAAAAAGTGCAAGACCAAGTTATCATATTATTTTTGCCTCCTCTTGGGAATATTCGAAATGAGGTATTTTGATAGTCAAATGGAAATCGCATGCCAAAGTTACGGCCCTGGGAAGTTGATGTTCCAACTAGCCCCAACGGAGCACATGAGCTTTTGGCGCTTCATCTCCTAGGTTTACGTTTTTAGATGTTTAGGGTTTCCCACTATTTAATAATCATAAAAAGGCATCGGAGCCTCATTGTAACATAGTTCAGAAGGCATGTAGCTGCCACATCTATTCTCAGAGATAACCTACCATCGCGTGAATTAGTTTATGTCCATTTTGCATGTAACAATTTTTAGTACTTTGTTATTAATGAATTAAAGTTTTGTTTTCATTGTAGCTATGTGTTTTTGTTTATATATTTATTTCATTTTGTTCCTACATAAATCTGGATCACCATGCATGGAGTTTAAATGTAAGTTTAACTCATCCTTTGTTGCTAAGTTTATCATATATATGGTGTAAATATTAATTCTAAAGAATCTCATGATCAAGACAGACCTCCAAGTGGTATACTTATATTTAGCAACATAGTCCTTAAAAGGACGTTATTAGATGTCCAAACAAAAAATTAATTATTCTGAAATAATAATTTTATAAATTAGTAAAAAACTCATAATATGTTGGCAAAAGATCATAATTGAGTATGGAAATTGTGCATGACTTCTAATTTCTTATTCACATGCTATAAAGCCAATATTCAAACTCCTAAAATTTTCTATAAGGAGAATCCAAGCTAAGAGAAGAGGTTGTCACAAGGAAAACATCTTTATGTTAGTAAATAGGAGGAAGATCCCATGGTCTTAAACTTGATATATATTTTTCAATGTTGGGCATCAACACTAGTGCGAGAGTTGTCATCACCTTATTAACACAATACAGTGTATAGTTATGGTTATTCAATGGCTAATGAGAAATTTTATAGGTTTTGGAGCTAGGAGTACAACAACAGATCTCAAGGCATCTCTTCCCCCACTATATATATATATATAGTGGGGGAAAGTCTTGTTTTTCTATTTGTTGTGCCGGTGAATAGGTGGAGCATCTTCAATAGAGTTGGGTCTAAAATCATTCATTGCATGTGTTGGACAGTTAATGATTCAAGATATTTTCTCTTCCATATTCCCTTAACACATGAAATTGTATACTTGGCTCTAGGAGAAAGAGATAGAAGTGTATCCTATTGTTTGCTATTGGCTTTAATCCATCCAATGAGAGGATTTATTCATTTGTAGAGAAATCTTCCTACAACACAATAGGTGACTCCACTAGGGAGAGCTCCTTGAGTTCTTCATATTAGGTTTTCCCTTGGACATTTTATGTCTTTACTTAGGGTATTTTGGTTGTCCTTGTAGGTCATACCTTGGTTGCTTTCTTGTAGATCAACTTTGATGGAAATTTTTGAGCTTTTGTGAAGTGTTTCCTTTTGAATGACCTATATGCACTTTTACCTCATAGACAAATAAATCATGTGCATGCTCCTTGTCTTCACATGAAGTATGTATATGCATTGGTTTCTTTCACAAAGCAGTGTATATTTCACGTAGCTCAAATTTCATAGTTATTTTTATTTTTCCTACTTTAAGCTTGGTTATATGTCTGGATTGAGGTAGTAAGGTCTGTAGTAAGTAGGTATTTACTTAGATTTTTCCTATATCAATTGAATTTAACACCAGATGTAAGAAAAAGAGTCGAAAAATATCATCTTGCTTCCCTCTTTCCCTTTTTTTGCATTTTTTTTGCTCGTTTTGATCATGAATAGGTTAAAAAAATGAAATGTACCTCATCTTCTATATTGGGCTATGTGTTGCATTCCTTATTTCATGTCAAACAAAAGTGAGATTTACAAGAATTGCATATCATAATTGTATTTTAGGCATTTGTGATTTCTTATGAAAGTTACACTAGTGAAATTGGTTTGAGATCTAAAATTCTCGAGGAATCCAATTTGGTAGTTTTCATTTATGAAGTGACTACTACATTGATTGTTCCAATTTGTGAAAAATAAATGTCTTGCTCCTTTTAATAGATAAAGTTTATTGAAAGGAAAGAAAATTGCATTCCTTCTCATTTTTGGTACCTAGTTTAATTCCTTAGAGTCAATAACATAATAAAAATCCTATCCATAAACTTGATCAAAAAAAAAAAAAAATCTAAAAATGAGCACTAATCTAAAATGAACTGGATGTTTTTTTCTAGAAAACATACATTAGCCTAGATTCTAGTTCCTTGTTGTAGGATTAGAGAGTAAATGTTCCAGGGCCACAAAATTAAAACTAGGAATCAACAAGAGAGAACTAAATTTATTAGTTGTAAGGAGTGCTTCCAAGGAAAGAAAATCTAACTCATATGTCAAGCACTATGATGGTAACTAAAGAAAATGGAGAAAATTTCTTCTCTTCACTTGTTTTCTTGGACTATTATAGGTATTGGGAGTTTGGATTGAAGTAGAAAGTCCTTAGGCTAACATTAATTCTCTCTATAGATTTGGGTTGAGGACATAGTCCTCTATTCCACATCTATATGTAGAATTTTCACCCATGACTATTCCCCTTTACTATTAATTGTGAAATTGTAATCTTAGTGGCTTTTCCTAGGGCATCACATGAATGATTACAATTGGGAAGTGCTTGTGGTACCTAAGGTAGACACATAATCTCTGTTTTAACTCCCCTAGAGGGTGCCCATCTTCATATGGGTACTTCCATTTTGGGTGATTGTTGTGTGAAGGTCACTTTAACTATATCCCACAACTTTGTCAATCATTCTTATGCCCTCATCATTGATCTAGGTGGATATTGGTTTCCACCCACCTATTCCACTTGGACCCCCACCATTGTTCCTTTCAATTTTTCAGTTTCCTTAATTGTAGAATAGTTTACTATTTTTGGCAGTTTTTCGGGTCTTGAACTTCCAGAGCCGTTTTGAGGCCCTAAATGATGTTTTTTGAAAAATGGGAAAACATGAGTCTTTTACTTAAATTAATAGTTGAAATTTGTAGTCCTCAGATAGATAATTCTAACAAGGTATCATGCACGTCAAACAGAGATCGTATGCCAAAGTTATGACCCCAGGAAGGTTATGTACCAATTTACCCCAATGGCGCCCACAGTTTTGGCGCTTCATTTCCTAGGGTTAGGTTTTTGAATGTTTAGGGTTTTCCATTGTTTCTAAATAATAAATATGCCTTTGCGCCTCATTATAACACAGTTTAGAGGCATGTATCCTCCACATCTCTTCTCAGAGATAAGCTACCATCGCCCGAGCTAGTTTATTTCCATTTTATATGTAAGTATATTTCAGTTCTTTGAAATTAATGAAATAAGGATTTATTTATGATGCATGTTTGTGCTTATTTTTATATTTGTATTTTATTGCATTCATGCATAAGTATGGATCAGTGGTATTAGAGTAGTTTTCTCTTTCCATGTTTTTATTTGCATGTCCCTAACGAGGTCAGGGTATAGGGAGTTAGGGCTCAAACTGGTTGACCCTATGCAAGACCAGCCTCGCAAACCCGACGACTTCCAATGGTGGAAGAAAATAAATATGAGGGAGCAAGATATTCGTTCAAAATATTGCTCGAAGAATCCCTTGAGCGACAAAGTGACGTGATGATGGACAACTTTTCCCAAATCCTTCGACGACTATCCACAGGCAACATATCTTCATCCAGTCGCCACTCTAGAGGCGACCACTCCCTTTAAGGTACAATTCAACTTTGACATCCCCATATTTGAAGGTTAGATAGATGTAGATGTCGTAGATAAATGGTTAAATTTGTTCGAAGGACATTTTTTGGTTCATGATTTTTCCAATAAGGAAAAATTTACTTTTGCACTCCTTAATGTCACCCCCCACGTCAAGGACTAGTAGGAAACCTACTGTGGGAAGAAGGAAAAGGGGGAACCATCACTATTTTCAACCGCATTCACTTGGAATTTTTTCTGAGATGCCATTAAGGAGTAGTATTACCCTATCGGGAGTTATGAAGATAAATACATAAAGTGGACCACACTGTGACAAGGAAGGGACTAAGACGTGTTAGAGTTCATAAATATTTTTCATACCATTCGCACGAAGTTGGGTATCAAGTATTCTAAGCATCATCTGGTACTTAGGTACCGCGGCTATCTACACAAGCACATTGAGAACAAGATGGAGTTTCTAGACATCTCCACGTTTGGCATCGCCTATCGATACATTGTCAAAATTGAGCAGAAATTTAAATAGAAGAAGTGAGACTTTGGATCTACGAATCTGAAGCAAGGGAAAGGCGCCCCCAAACCGTAGAACAAAGGAAAAATCCAAGGCAGGGTGACCCAGGACAACCTGTCGAATCCGCAAGCAAAGAAAAACACAACAAAGACAAAGAAGGACACTGGAAAATGGTGTGAGTTCCATAAGGACCCCACTCACAACACAAGTGAGTGTCGATCCAAGAAGTCATTAATGTCCGAGTTGAAGACTTCAAGGTCAAATGGATTTTTTGACTTTGGGTCAAAACCAAACAAGGGGAATGACAAAGGGAAGTAGATTATTGATGCAGAGCCCATTGCCACTGTTCCCACCACCAAATTCCAGTAGATTGAGCCCGAAGATCTGAAGGAGGGGAGCGTCTCTTCCACTCATAGATGTGGGTGAAGTGTTCTCTGTTGCAGTTCATTGTCGCTAGCAGGATCCAAAGGAACCTCATTTTAGTAAAGGTCATGAAGCAGTTGGGCCTACCGACCACACCACACCCATAGTCAACACCATCAGGTGGCTTCATCAAGGATGATATCTCCACATCAGCTAGTAATTCGCCTTACCTACAACATCAATCCCTTCACAGATGAGGTATTGTGTGATGTTTCTCCTCTTGAAGTTTGTGATGTATTATTGGTCAACCATACTTTTGAAAGTGTCATGTTGTGTGTGAGTTTAGGCCTCACATTGTGATTATTACTTTGGGAAATAAGTTATTCAAGATACCGAAGGTAGCACTGCCTACCGCCATCTCTTTGATCGCTGTGAAGAAATGTAGTAAGATCATTTCCCAGATCGAGAAATTTTTATTCCTTATGATTCACCCTTAGGGAAAGAAGAATATTGTGTTCACATCCACAGCCTCCAGACATGGATCCTATGCATGGAAACAATAGATGGATAAGATTGTGGAGGAGTATAGGTACAAATTCACCTCACCCACAGGGGTACCCCTTCACTATCAGGTCAAGCACTCAATTAATATGACCCCTACACACTACTACCCAATGGACCGATCTACCGATGCTCATTTTCAGAGAACGATGAAATCAAGAGGCAAATTCAGAAGTTATTGCAAAAAGGGCACATTAGGCCACTTTCATCACCTTGTGGAAGCCTAATCTTGTTGGTATCGAAGAAGGATGGAACATGGAGGCTCTGTATTGAATAGCAGATGTTTAATAAGATCAGTATCTGAAATAGGTATTCATTCCCATAGATTGATGACCTTCTGGACCAATTTAAGGGGGGCATATATTTCAGCAAGATTGACTTGAAGTTTGGTTATCACTAGGTACCAATCAAACCATCTAATGTGTGGAATATTGCCTTTAAATTCAAGGAGGGCCTTTTCAAATGGTTGTTCATGCCTTTCGGGTTGACGAATGTTCCCACAACCCTCATGAGGTTGATGGAAAATGCCTTTTGGCCCTTCACCAACTCATTCTTGGTAGTGTATTTGGATGAAATCCTTACCTTCAACTAGAGTTGGGAAGAGCACCTACACCATATTCAATAGGTCCTCCAAACCTTGTGACAACACAAATTGTGTGCCAATTTGAAGAAATGCACTTTTGGTATGACCCAGGTTCAATATCTAGGGTACATCATTAATGAGCGAAGTGTGCATGTGGACCCATCCATGATACAAGTTATTCAGTCTTGGCTAGCCCCAACCACTCTAATATAACTCGGAATCTTTCTAGGTCTTTCCAATTCCTACCATAGGTTCATGTTGGGTTTCTCTCATATCACCTGGCCTTTGAGTTAAGTCACCAAGGCCAAAGCGAAAGAAAAGTTGTTTTGGGTCGGATCCCAACAGAAGGGGTTTGTCGAGTTGAAGCATCACCTCTGCTCTACACTAGTTCTCACATTACCATACCTACAAGAACCATTTGAGATTGAGACAGATGCTTTTGGCTATGTTATTGGTGGAGTCCTTACACAGCAGGGGCATCCAGTGGCATATCACAGTGATACACTTTTAGATATAGTATTAAAGTATCCCACCTATGAAAAAGAGATGTATTCCATTGTGTAGGCCTACTGACAGTGGAAGCATTACATTGTGGGGAAGGAAATGGTCAACACACAGACCACCAACCCCTGTAGTTCATATAGACACAAGGAAAATTGCAGAATTATCACCAAATATGGACCACATAATTGCAACAATTACATCTGAACATTATGTACAAGAAGGGCAACACCAATAATGTTGTAGACTGCCTCAACCGACCACCGTTCATGGCGCTAACCACTGTGCTTGAGTCTTTTGGACACAAGACTTTGGAATGGCCACATCTTTACAAGAGATCCAGAATTCAGCCACATACTAGATGCTACTAGAACATAAGCAAGTTCCAGATTTTCACCTCCACGACGCGCTATTATGCCACCTAGGACACCTATGTGTTCCTTCAAGCGAACATGCTAAGATGATTTGGGAGGCACACTATAGTTGATTCGCTGGACATTTTGGGGTAAAAAAGATAGTGGCAGTGTTGCATAAGTATTTTTATTGTCCAAACCTTCAACATGATGTTGGGAAGTACATCATATGTTGCACTGCCTCTGCCATTTCCTAACCTATAATCAAGAAGCAAGGCTTGTATACTCCTCTGCCTACTCCTAGTCAACCCTGGGAATCCATCTCCATGGATTACATGTCAGACGTTCCTTCTACCAAGCATGGCAATGACTATGTTTTTATGGTTGTCAACACATTCTCTAAGATGGTCATTATGACAGCCTACAAGAAGAGTATCAAAGAAAAATCCACTGCCAAACTCTTCTTTGAATGCGTGTGTGTACACTTTGGCATCCCACAATCCATTATATCATATTGAGACAACAGGTTCCTAAGTGAATTTTTTTCAAGCCTCTGGTTGGCATTAGATACTAAGCTCACTAAGTCAACCTTCCACCCCCAAATTGATGGCCAAACAAAAGTTGTTAACAGGATGATCGTGCAAATCCTGCGCATGTACAACTCAAAGCATTCATGCACATGGGATGAAAGCCTACCCTATTTCTAACACAACTATAACAATTCTCTCCATAGCTCAACTGGCCATAGCCCCTTTCAAGTGGGACTAGGATTCCATCCACTGTGTCCCATTGTTGTTGTCATACCAATTGCAACTACTAAGGCATATTCGTCTCATGTCTAGTCTAAAGCTGAAAGAGCTAACAGCTTCATTGAGTGATTCAACACATCGACCAATAATTCCATGACATATTGGATAAAGCAAATTCTAAGTACAAACAATGTCATGACCAACATCAGGTGCCACATAAGTTTTAGGTGGGAAACAATGTTTGGTTACATTTGCATAGGGAGTGCCTCGTGGGGCCTACTGCAAGCTTTGCCCATTATGATATGGGCCTTACATCATCACTAAGGATGTTGAGGAAAATTATTTCGAGCTCAGCATTCCACCATTCCTTTGCCTGCACCCAATGTTCAATGTGGACTGCCTTCAACCATACTTTCCACCATTACTAGACACATCAGACATTGTAGAACATCACACACCAACATAAATAAACCCAGACCGCATGGAACAGGCCACAACTGATCGGATCATGGACACGCAGATCAATAAAACTAACCAATAGAAGATCCAACTATATCTAGTTGTTAAAAATGGCTAACTCCTACACCAAGGCAAGTGGCTCACCAGGGAACAAGTTTAGCTGAAGTTTCCCCATCTCATGGAGGCACTCAATGCAATGGGGATCATTGATTCTGAAGGGGGGAGGATTGATTCAAGTGGATATTGGTGGCCACCCACCAATTCCACTTGGATCCCCACCATTTTTTGTTTCATTTTTTCAGTTTTCTTAATTGTAGCACAATTTACTATTTTTGGCAGTTTTCGTGTCCTGAAGTTTCAACATTGTTTTGAGGCCCTAAACGACAAAATATTGCTCGAAGAGGCCCTCGAGAGACAAAGGAACGTGAAGATGGACAAATTTTTCCAGATCCTTTGGAGACTAGCCATAGGCGATGCATCTTCATCCAACAGCCACTTTGGAGGTGCCACTCCCTTTAAGGTACAAGTCAACTTTGGCATCCCCATATTTAATGGCCAGATAGATGCAAAATGCCATAGATAAATGGTTAAATATATTAGAAGGATATTTTCAAGTTCATGATTTTTCCAATAAGAAAAAAAATACCTTTCCACTCCTCAAAGTCGCCCCCCACGTCAAGGACTAGAGGGAAACCTACTGTGAGAAGAAGGACGAGGGGGAACCCTCACTATTTTCAGTTGCACCCACTTGGAATTATTTCCGAGATGCCATTAAGAAGAAATATTACCCTATCGAGAGCTATAAATATAAATACATAAAGTGGACCACCGTGCAGTAGGGAAGGGACCAAGACGTGCTGGAGTTCACAAATATTTTTCATACCCTTCGCAGGAAGTTGGGTATCAAGGATTCTAAGTGGAATATGGTACTAAAGTACCATGACTATTTACATAAGTACATCTAGGACAAGGTGGAGTTCCTGGACATCTCCTCACTTGGAAACACCTATCGATACACTATTAAGATTGAGCAGAAATTTAAACAGAATAAGCGGGACCGTGGATCTGTAAATCTAAAGCAGGGAAAAATGCCCCTAAAATAGATAACAAAGGACAAAGCCAAGGCGAGGTGACCTAGGACAACCCTCTAAATCCATAAGAAAAGAATAACACCATGAAGGCAAATAAGGACACAATAAAATGGTTTGAGTTCCATAAGATCCCCACTCACAACACAAGTGAGTGTCAAGCCAAGCAGTCACTAGTGACTGAGCTGAAGGCTTCAAATTTAGATGGATGTTTCGACTCTGAGTCAGAAACCAACACGAGGAATGGAAAAGTGAAACAAATTACTACTGCAGAGCCCAATTTGTTTCCACCACCAATAGTGGGAGTCAAAATAACCTCATTTTAGTATAGGTTGTGAAGCAGTTGGGCCTACTAACCATAACACACCCGCATTCATACACCAATGGGTGGCTTCACCAATGACTAGTTCTCTGCGTCAGCTAGTAGTGTTGCTTTCCCTACAGCATCAAGCCCTTGACACACGAGGTACTGTGTGATGTTTCTCCTCTTGAAGTTTGTGATGTATTATTGGGCCAACCTTACTTATTGAAGTGTCATGCTATGTATCATTTTAGGCCTCGCACTATGATTATTACTTTTGGAAATACATTATATGGGATACTGGAGATAGCACCGCCTACTGTCATCTCTTTTATCTCTGTGAAGCAATGCAATAAGAAAATTTCCCAAACCGGGAAATTCATCTTCCTTATGATTCATCCTTAGGGAAAGAAGAATATTGTGGCCACATCCATGGCCTCAAGACAAGGGTCCTTCACACGATAACAGAAGATGGACAAGGTCGTGGAGGAGTATAGGGACATCTCCACCTGGGGTACCCCTACACTATTAGGTCAAGCACTGCATTTATCTTACCCCGGGTATGTCGATACCCAATTAATCAATCTACCAAAGATTTGTTCTGGAGAACGATGAAATAAAGAGGCATATTTAGGAGCTATTGCAAAAAGGGCATATCGGGCTAAGTTCATCACCCTATGGGATCTCGATCATGTTGGTACAGAAAAAGGACGGAACATGGAGGCTCTGTATTGAATATCGGGCAGTGGATAAGATCATTGTCTGGAATAGGTATTCATTCCCACAAATTGATGACCTTTTAGACCAGTTCAAGGGGTTCAAATATTCATCAAGATTGACTTGAATTCTAGTTATCACCAAGTACCAATTGAACCCTCTGATGGTGTGGAAGACTGCCTTCAAAGCCAAGGAGGGAATTTTCCAATGGCTTTTCATGCCTTTCAGGTTGAATAATTCCCCCACAACCTTCATGACGTTGATGGAAAACACCTTGCATCCTTTCACCAACTCATTAATGGTAGTGTATTTGTAAGACATCCTGACCTTTAGCTAGAGTTGGGAAGAGCACCTACACCATATTTGACAAGTACTTCAAACCCTGCGACAACACAAATTGTGTGCCAATTTGGAGAAATGCACTTTTTGTATGACCCAGGTTCAATATCTGGGGTACATCATTGATGAGAGGGGTGTGCATGTGGACCCAACCAAGATACAAGTTTTTTAGGATTGGCCAACCCCAACCACTCTAACAAAACTCCACAGTTTTTCGCATCTTGCCAATTTCTACCGCAAGTTCGTGTTGGGTTTCTCTCATATCACTTGGCCTTTGAGTCAAGTCACCAAGGGCAGGGAAAAAGAAAAGTTATTTTGGTCTGAATCCCAATAGAAGGCATTTTCTAAGTTGAAGCATCACCTCTTCTCTGCACCAATGCTCACATTACCAGACCTATAAGAACCATTTGAGATTGAGACGGATGCCTCCGACTATGCTATTGGTGCAGTTCTTACTCAGCAAGGGCATCTAATGACATATCACAGTGAGATACTTTGAGACACAGTCCGAAAGTATCCCACCTATGACATAGATATGTATCCAATTGTGCATGCCTTCAGACGATGGAAGCATTACATTATTGGGAAGGAAACGATCATTCACACAGACCATCGACCCCTGTAGTTCATACAAACACAAGGAAAGTTGCGGAATGATCGCCGTCAGAAACGGTCCACATACCTACAACAGTTCCATTTGAACATTAAGTACAATAAGGGCATCATCAATAATGTTTCATACTACCTCAGTCGACCGCCATTCATGGCGCTAACCACTGTGGTCGACTCGTATGGACACAAGACTTCAAAATGGCCACATATTTACAAGATTGATCTAGAATTCAACACCACATATCAGATTCTCCTGGAAGGTAAGAAACTTCGATACTTTCACCTCTAGGACGCATTATTATGCCACCTGGGACACCTCTGTGTTCCTTGAAGCGAATGTGCCAAGATGATTTGGGAGGTGCACTACAGTTGAGTCACTGGACAATTTTGGGTAGAAAATACAGTGGCATTGTTTAAAAGTATTTTTATTTGCCAAAACTTCGACAGAATGTTGGGAAGTACATTAGATCATGCACTTCCTGCACCATTTCTAAACCTACAATCAAGAAGTAAGGCCTATATACTCATCTTCCTACTCCTATCCAGCCCTACGAATCTATCTCGGTGGATTACATGTCGTGCCTTCCTTCTACCAAGCATGGAAACAACTTTGTTTTTGTGGTCATCGATAGATTCTCTAAGATGGGCATTATGGTGGCGTGCAAGAAGAGTATCATAGTAGAAGCCACTACCAAACTCTTCTTTGAACGCATGTGGATACACTTTGGGATCCCACAATCCATTATATTCGATCAGGACAGTAGGTTCCTAAGTGCATTTTGGTCAAGCCCCTGGTTGTTGTTAGATACCAAGCTCACTAAGTCCATGACCTTCCACCCCCAAACTAATGGTGAGACAAGGTCATCAACAGGATGTTCTTGCACATAATGTGCATGTACAACTCGAAGCATCCACACACATGGGATGAAATCCTCCCCTACGTCCAACACAACTACAACAAATCTCTCCATAGATCAACTAACCACAACCCCTTTCAGGTGGGACTGGGATTCCATCCACTATGTCCTATTGATGCTGTCGTACCACCTGCAGCTACTCAGGCATATTCAACTCACATCTAATCTGAAGTTGAAAGAGCTAACAACTTCATTAAGCACATTCAGCACATCCTCTCGCAGGTCCATGACATATTGGATAGATAAAATGCTAAGTACAAACAACGTCATGACCAATATCGGGTGCCACACAAGTTTTAGGTGGGCGACAAAGTTTGGTTAAAATTGCATAAGAAGCACCTCATTGGGGCCTACCACAAGCTTCGCTCGTTCCAATATGGGCCTCACTCCATCACTAAGGCTATAGGAGACAATTCTTTCGAGCTCAGCATTCCACCATTCCTTGGCCTACACCCAGTGTTCAACATGGACTACCTTTGACCATACTTTCCACCATTAATAGACACATAATAAATTGTAGAACATCGCACACCAACATAGATAAACCTAGACTGCATGGAACATGCCACAACTGAACAACTCACATCAGACATTGCATAACCGCTCACAGCAACACAGTTAAACCCAGAATGCATGGAACATGCCACAACTGATCAGATCATGGACACACAGATCAAGAAAACTCACCATTAGAAGATCCAACTGCATCAAGTTGTCAAATCTAGCCAACTCTCACACCAAGGCAAGTGGCTCACCAGGGACCAAGTTCAGTAGAAGTTTCCCGATCTCATGGAGGCACTCAATGCAATGGGGATAATTGCTTTCTAAGAGGGAAGGACTAATCCAAGTGGATATTGGTGGCCACCCTCCTATTCCACTTGGACCCCCACCATTATTTCTTTTAGTTTTTCAGTTTCCTTAATTGTAGCATAGTTTACTATTTTTGACAGTGTTTTGGGTCCCAATCTTCCGAAGCCGTTTTGAAGCCCTAAACGACGTGTATTTTTTGGAAAATGGGAAAGCATGATGCATTTAGTAATGTTTTTAGTCAAAATTTGTAGTCCTTAGATAAATATTTCTAACAGGGTATCGTGCATGTCAAACAGATATCGTATGCCAAAGTTATGACCCCACGAAGTTGATGTACCAATTTACCCCAACGAATCCCACAATTTTGGTGCCTCATCTCCTAGGATTAGGTTTTTGGATGTTTAGGGTTTTTCGTTGTTTCTCAATAATAAATATGTCTTTAAGCCTCATTGTAACACAGTTCAGAGGCATGTAGCCACCACATCTCTTCTCAAAGATAAGTTACCATCATCCGAGCTAGTTTATTTCCATTTTGTATGTAAGCATATTTCAGTTCTTTGATATTAATGAAATGAGGATTTATTTCTGCTACATCTCTATGTTTATATTTATATCTATTTTTTGTTGCATTCCTGCATAAGTCTGGATAAATCATCCCATGTCAGTTTTTGACAGGCACCTTTTGACTACCAGTTGCTTGTTTATTGAAGCTTGTAGATTTACTAGGGTGTGCTCTATGGTTAATTATGTCTAGTTGGCCATATGTTGTTTTCTTTATTTCTTTTAAAACACATATTTCACTAGATTTGAAAAAATTCCTTGTTGCTTCCATATATAGTGAAGGATTCCTCCAAAAATAGAGGAACCATTAGCCACTAGTTAGAGGCCATTGTGCACACAAGACAACACCAGCACAATAGAATTTGAGATTCGTACAATAGTTTTAGAGGATTTTGAACACATGGATATTAAATTAATTGTCGAGAGTCCCTAACTTGATTTTAACTCTCCTCTGATTGACCCTTTAGGCCCTTTTCTTTGTTAGGTTGATTACACCTAATTTTGGTAATTCTTTTTCTTTATTTAACAACTCTCATGGGATGATTGGAATTAGTGGGTTGTCCAATACGGGGAGACTTATTACCACATATCTTAATTTGTTTGGAGGAGCCACAGTGAGCACCTCATTTCCATCAATTAGTGGGATATTCACTTCCACATTCATGCCTCAAACAATGGGGACTCTCATTTGGTGAATGTTTCCAATCATATCTCTTCCTTATTGGGCATAATGTTGTCATTAATGATAACTAATGTGATTTCATTGGTGTTAAAGGAAGTATAATGTCATTTATAAGGAATTATGATGTCGTGGATGTCAAAGGAAGCATATTGGCGGGCATATGATTGTGATGCCAAGAAGATATGATGGCATGCAAATTATTGAGTTTTTGTTGAAGTTGTGATAATTATCAAATGAGTATATATATGGTTTGGCTGGATATTCCTTTCTGAGACCTTTCCAACAATATATTACACTTGATCAAACTCCTTTGGGATGAGAAGATAAGGCAGTTTGAAAGTGAAATTGGTAAAAAGGGTAAAAAACCAAAATTATTAATGAAACACCAAATTCGTTCAAGTTCATGCATCTTAAGGGCAGATATGTTCGCTCATATGCAATCGACGATTTTTGGTGCACAAACTTATGTGATGTTTAACAACATTATCTTCTACACAACTTCAGAATTTTTTAATGGTTATGGATGAGTTTTGGCATATGAATGGTGGATTATGTGTAGGCTTGTATGAAATTTAATGGAGGTTGTACCTACCCCCTCCCCTCCCATGACTTTCATGTGGATCTTCTCCAGACATTGAAATGATGCCACGTGGAAGGTGCCAGGTGGACCCTTTGATTAGATGCAAAGTGGAAACCCATAATAAGTGATTGATGATGTGGCCCTCTAACGTGGATGAATAGGTGCTAGAACCTGATTGGTCACAAGTAACAAGTGGCAACATAGTGACAAGTGGAAGCATGAGATTGGTGATGAGCTTCGGTATTGTAACAAGAATGTTGCAACTCCTAAGGCTACCAACTTTAATTATCAACTCGAGGTTTGTACAAACTTAAAAGTTATCGGCACTATATGTGAAGCATGATTTCATGATGTAATGGAGTGAATGTAATAAATTCAGATCCTAAACTAATTGCAGAAAATGAAATGCTCGAAATGGAAACCTTAACCTATTGCAAGAAAGAAAATACAAGGAAATAAACATATTATAATTGCATAAAGTAAATCTCATCAAGTAAATGTCAATCATTACATTTCAAATAGTTTAGGTCCATTAATAGAGTTCATTGGATGTGGCAATCATCATTGTATTATCCATTTTGTAAATCTATCCATTAGCCCAAATCGTTGAAATGTTTTGCATGGGTAAAGAGGCAAGTCCTAAGTGGTATTTAGTCTTCCCTAATCATTGATTTAGAGCCTAGGAGCCTTGATTCAACCCTAAGGGACAATAAACAAGCTTCTTGAGTGAATATGGGCAAGTATATACATGTTGGAAGGCTGCTACAGGAGATCTTGTAGTTACTACAGGAAACTGCAGATTTACTACAGGAAACTATTATTCACCGAATGACCAAGAAAATCAAATCCAAATTGGATGAGACAAATTTTTTTATTGACTAGGATGTATTAGTTCTCCATTCAAACTGGAATCACTAAAAAATGCCTCTATTAACCCATGCTAAAAAATAGAAGAAAATTACTAGTCTAAAACCTAGAAATCTGAGAACTAATGAGCTAGTAAATCTATCAAATGCCTAACCTAATAAATTGAAAATGAAATGGGGTAATTTTTGATATTAACTAGAACATTTTTGTGATCTAATTCAATTGGAATCAACTCGATTGAAGCTCGTTAGTATGCTCTAAAAAATAGCTGAATGTTAGTGTCATTTTCCACAAGGGACTTCCAGGAATCTAAATTTGGGAATAAACAAACTAATCCAAGTAGCTCAATGATTACTATGACCTCCCAAAGTTGTTCTAAGGATGAAATGATGCTTTTGATCTTGAAAAAGAACTTACTTCAACCATTTAACTTAATCCTACAACAATAAATCATTAATCCTAAATGCAGAAATAAAAAAAGACAAGAACAAGAGATGCATGTGAATAAGAAGTGAAAGGAAGAAGAGTAAATGATACAAAGGGCTCTAAGACTTTTGGGAAGGCCGAGACCAAGGAAACTCAGATTCCTATGAAGGAGACCAAGATTTAGAAGCTGGACATGGCACCAATCTTCATTATTTCCACCAATACAATTACATCCCTGCAAAAAATGAAAGTGGAGCTGCAAAAATACGAGTTCTCTCCACAAGAAGACTAACAAAAATCAACCCCTAGAGGAAAATCCGACTTGGTACTTATACAAAATGAATAGAAATAATTCCCCATGAAAGGAGGAATTTTTCGCCACCAAAATCCCTTAATTAATGGATTTGGTTCCTAATACTAGGAATTTGCATTAAATGACAGGGAATACATTCCTAGATTTTCTCAATCACTGGAGCTCCATAATATGTGCAATTATTTCAGAATATCTTCTTGATTTATTATTTAATATTGATGTACACATCATTGATGAAGAGTAGTATGGTAGATGATGTGGTAGCACAACAAGGTGCCATGTGCCATGTCCAATCAACTTTTTTTTAGATAGCCAATAGGGCAAAATATGGGTGACAGAGGGCACCACATAGAGAGTGCCACGTGGCATTGATGACATCATGTTAATATCAGCATAATTTCAATTATGGACCCCTAAGGATTGGGTCACAGTGTGGTCATATGGAAATTATAAGGTCATCCACGTATAAGCATTGACGTGATAGTGTGGTCATGTGGTAATTCTAAGGTCATCCCCGTATCAGCATCGACCTAACATATGTATAAATATATAATCCAATGGGATGGATTTATAAATGTTCTCTATGGTTTTGTGCAACAAGCAGAAGGCGTGTCCTTGTGATTTGAATGGATCATTACAATCCTACGTAGAAATAAGTCATGAGGTCAAGTGTGGTTTGTGGTTGGCATAATTGTGGTCTGACATGTTTTTCTTAACAGTGTTGTGACTCTTTATTATTATGCATGGATTGTGGCTAGCGCAATTTTAGGTTTCACTGTTGTGACTCTTTATTATGAGGTCTAGCTTATGACGCAATTATAGTCTAATGTGGTTGGTGCAGTTTTGGTAGGCACTAATGTGACTCTATGTTATGAAGTTGTGGTATGACATGGTTGTCGTAGTTTTGGTTGGAACTATTGGCACATTTTTCGCACTCGGTCATGAGGACTAATGGTCAACACTCTTTTGTGGGACTCAGTCGTGAGGTTTCTTGCCTCTCTAGTGTGGCACTTAGTTGTGAGGTTTGTTGGTTGGTGTTTTTGTACACAGTACTCTGGTGTGGCACTCAGTTGCGAGGTTTATTGGTTGGCGCTTTGGTGTGGTACTCAGTCATGAGGTCTATTTGTTGGCACTTTAGTGTGGCACACAGTCACAAAGTTTATCCATTTGCATTGTTATACATGTTACTTTAGTGTAGCACTCGATCGCAAGGTTTGTTGGTTGGAACTCTAGTGTGGCACTCAGTTGCAAGGTTTTTTGGTTGGTGTTATTATACATGGTACTCTGGTGTGGCACTCAGATGTGAGTTCTACCGATTGGCACTTTGGTATAACACTTGATTGTGAGGATTTTTGGTTGGAACTTAGTTGCGAGGTTGAGTCTCGACACTGCCTTTGGTTTTGGATGCATGGTTTAAGTCTTATTACACCACAAGAGGTCATAAATTTGATTTATGTTGGGCTCGACAATTTTTTTTGGGGTTAGGAATGCATTTTGTTGAACGCGTGCTGAAAAGTGAATTTTGTAGGCAGCATACTAGAAAGGTTCATTCTATTAAATTGTTAAATTTTATAGTGTTTTATGGGTTATTTTGAACGCCAATTTGATTTTTTAAAAGGGGAAAATGGAAAAAAAAAATTGTGATCTGAAAGGGGGACATGAAAGTTCATGAAGATAGGTTTTTTAGGACAAGAAGTTGTCACATCTTTCATTGTTGTCAAAACTTTCAAGGCCATATGAATAGGTTTAGTGTTGATACAAAAAAAGAAGAAAGGGATATTATTGATGATTGAAGAACTAGTTGAACTTGTATTGATATGATCATATTTGGAAGAGGTATTTATTGTGTTGAGCTTGTGGATCCAGTTTGAAATATTATGAAAAGTGATCCATTATGTTTTGGTGAAGGATGTGGGTGCCTCAATCAAGTTGGAACCTACATCAAGTTAGTGCTTTCTTATTTCGTAAGTTAGTGCCTTAAGAAGGTTGGAGCCTACAAGAAGTTAGTGCTTTCTTATTTTCGAGGATTTGTGCCTCAATCAGGTTATATGCTACAATAAATTGGTGCTTGCACATATTTTGGGGTCAGTGCCTCTAGCAGGTTGTTTCTTGCAAATCTATTTTGGGGGTTGGTTCTTGCAAATTTATTTTGGAAGTTGGTGCTTACAACAGGTTGGTGCCTACAAATTGATGTAATGAAATATTGAAGAAAAAATATTTGTAGTTTTCTCTTGGAAGGGTTTTTCCATGTACATATGGTGTTATCATGTGGTGATGTGATGGTTCTCTTTATTGTTGTGTTGTTATGTTTTCAGTCATGATCAATTGTGAAATTGTTTAAATTGGTTAAATTGATCACTACATTGATTCATCCCCCCTAGTGTAATGATTATTCTAACAAGGTATCTGAGCATGTTCCTTTAGGAACGATTAATTACTGGAAAGTTGATCACAAGGAACTTGCCAATATCATATATTTATGCAAGCCTCATTATTTTGATGGAATGAACTATGATTTTTGGAAAATAAGAATGGAAACCTACATCATGTCTTCTTGTAATAATGTATGGGTAGCTATTAAGAGTGGTTTCCAAGTACTTGTTACTCCTTCCTCTGATGCAACTGTCATCTACAGAACTATGGGACAAGCTCAAAAATTGTTATGAAGGGGATGAAAAAATAAATTAAGCCAAGCTGGAAACTTATATAGGTTAGTTTGTAAGTTTGAAAATGGAGAATGTGAAAATATGTGGCTTCATATTTCCTTCAAGTAGATTTTATTAAATCTAACATAGGTCTTGGTGAAGAAGTCAAGGAATCTCATATTGTTCATAAAATATTGAGATCACTTTCCTCAAGGTTCAATCCCAAAGTATCAGCTATTGAAGAGCTATCTGACATGCAAAAGTTAAACATGGATACCCTTTATGAAAATATTATTGTATATGAACTAAGGACATAAAAGGAGAAGATAGGATCTAAATAATTTGCATTCAAAGAAGCCAAGGAAGGAAGGAATAATGAGACTAAAGAAGACTCTAGTCATGAACCAGATAAAGAGAGTCAAATTTGTAAGAAAGCTAAAGAAGGGAATTGGAATGTTTAAAGGGAAATTTCCATTTAAATGTTTTGAATGTGGAATAATAGGACATTATGCTTCTAAATTTCCTTATGCAAAGTAAACGATAGTGATGGTGAAGTAAAATCCAAATATAATCATTATAAAAGAAGACAAAATGCCAAAAGGAGAAGCTTGTACTCCAAAGAAGATAGTGATTATGAAAGTAATGAAGGCATGTTTGATAATGAAAGAGGAGAGATATTGTTCATAGTTAAAGAAGAGATTGAAATGGAAGAAGACTTTGAAGGATAAATCATAAGTGCCTTGGAAGAAATAAGATCTCTAAGAAAGAAGGTAGATCAACTAGAAAAAAAATTGCAAGAATATAAAGATAAAGATTGTGATGCAAATTTTGTCATCCCTTTAAAAATTTAACAGAAATAAATTAAGAGGATAAAGGAGATTCTACCAAATAAATTAACAAAAAAGGAAGAACACTCTAGAAAATTGGAAGAAGAATTAGATAAGACCTCATATCAGCTCAATTTAAACTTAAATCTTCTTAATGGTTTCGAGTCATTAGATCACATCCTCGGCCTACATAGATATCCCCTCATCAAAACAAACCTTGATTGTCAAGAATATCATGATACATCCAAAGATGAAGCTCCCTCAAGGACACCAATTGAAGAGTATTTTAAGATCTATGTTGATACATTCATAGGATCCAACAATAACACAACTGAAGACTCCAATTAAATAAAGGACCAGCTTAAGCATGTTCACTTCAGTATCTCGGACGACTCTCATAAAAGAAATCAGGATGAGGGTATAAGGACCACTATGATAAAAAAATATTCTCAAGTGGTCTATAAGCAACATGGAATAAGAATAAAATATCAACAAAGAGATTAATCTCTTTCGAGGAACAACTTTAGAAGAAATGTTTCATCAAGACAAATTCACTCAACCATGTATCAAAACAAGTTTTTTGGTCATTACTTATCATAAACAAGATTTGGTCATAAAGAAAGGGATTGCAAAACCTATGCCATCAATGATTATATGAGACATAGAGGATATTATCATACTTATAGGAATATATATTTGGAAATCAATCAAAAGTTATAACAAAAGGTCACATGGGTTATCCTACAATATTCAAACCCAATACAAAATGTTATGAATGCCACAATGAATGGCATGTAGCCTGCGATTGCAGGATTAATTTGAGATGGGTCAAGGGAGAAGGTTTCTATGTTGTCCCAAGAGAGATCACTAAGGCTTGGAGAAGGAAACGGGAAGAACCAAGGATAGATTTGACCACTCAGATCTAGTCCATTTTTGAAAGCTTCTTAAAGGAAATGAATGGTTAAAATGAAACTTGAAGAAGCAAGAGTATGCAAGATAGATGTGGATTTGAAGAAGAGAAGGGAGACCAAGAAATGGGGGAGCAACTAAGCAATCCAAAAAAGTCATATTGATATTGAAACAATTGTATGGGATCAAGGTTTTGTGTAGGTGATATCTCAGATGTAAAAGGAGTATAAGATTGACTAATATGGGGGTATAGCCACATGACAAGAATTATCCATAGGGGGGAATCTCATTCATAGGGAAATCGGGTCCACAAGGAAATACATGAACATTTATGGAGAACTGTCCCAGTAGTAAGCAATAGCTAGATAAATAAACATCCTTAGTGGGTCCCTTTTCCTTTGATGTCAAAGGGGGAGAGAAAATAGGCATTGACTAATGCGAAAGAAAATAGATTTGGACCAACAACTTGAAAAGGGGAGTTCAGTTCATTACCATCAATGACCATAATTTTTTATGGTGTTGTCATCATTGAAAAAGGGGAGATTGTTGGCATAGTGTTGTCATTAATACAACTAATGTGATGACATTGATGTTAAAGGAAGTACAATTTCATGTCTAAGTAATTACAATGTTTTGGATGTTAAAGGAAGGAGAATGTTGGGAATAGTATTGTGATGTTAAGAATATATGATGGCATGACAATTATTGATGTTTTGTTGAAATTATGAAGAGAAAATAAGTATATAGATGGTCAAGTTGGATAGTCCTCTCCAAGACCTTTCCATCAGTATATTACACTTGGTTAATCTCCTCGAGAATGAGAAGATAAGCCAATTTGAAAGTGACATTGGAAAAAAGGATCAAAACACCAAATTTATTAATAGAACACAAAATTTGTTCAAGTTTGTGCATCTTCAAGGTGTATCTATGCACTCATACGCAATTGGCAGTTGTTTGTGGACAAACTTGTGTGATGTTAAACAACAATTTTTTTCGTGAAAATTCAAGCAAATTCAATGGTTATGAATGAGTTTTAGAGGATGAATGGTGGATTGTGTGCAGACTTGAACAACATTTAACAGAGGTTGCACCCCCCACCCATTTGGATATTATCCATCCAATGAAATGATGACATGTCACAAGTGTCAAGCAGACCCATTGATTGGATGCCAAGTGGAATCCTAGTGCAAGTGATTATTGATGTGGCCCTCTGATGTGGATGCATAGGTGGCCACACTAGATTGGTCGCAAATGTTAGGTGGTAGCAAAATGACAAGTGGAAACATGAGATTGGCACATGGATGATGACATGGATATACATGTCATTGATGATGTGGCATTGCAGTGGATGATGTGGCAACACGACTGTTATGCACTTTACTTGCGAGAAAACCAAAATACCAAAAATACAAAACAATATGGCTTGAAACACAAAAATATCACATGAAATGAGACAAGCTGCAAAGATATTTTATTATTCAGAAGTAGAATACAATGTTCACTTCCCTCTTCAAGGGAGAAACCTCCAACAAAGCAGAGCTCAATTATAATAAGACTCAATGATTCTCCTCCTACTATCTAAGACTATTTATAGATTAATGACATCCAAAAACCTAACTACTAGTGATCCCTTTCATAACATAGGTTAACCACTTTATTTATTAACTATGGCCCATTGATAACTAATTGTGGTCCCTTTTCTATAATGTGGGTCAATCACTTACAATTATTATTAATGTGGATAACCGCTTGCAAGCTTTATTGACTCAACTAACTAACTATGACTATGACTAGGCCCCTTGGGCGACCACATAAATAAAGGGGTTAGGGTTGGACCCTAACATGCCTTCCCCCATCAAAAGTAGCCTTGTCCTCAAGGCTGAAGTTGCAGAAGTTGTTTAAGAATAGTGGTTGGTTCCCATGTCACATCGTCTCGAGAGGTTTATTTCCACTTGATGAGTACTTCCTTAATCGTGCGTTCGCAGAGATGTCTTTTGCGAGTATCGAGGAGTTGTTTTGGTCAGATTCAAAGTGAACCTTCCTCATCCAATTATGGTAGACTTGCTTGAACCCTGCAATTGTTCCCCATAACTTTCTTGAGGCATGATACATGGAAGACTGGGTGGATTTTTGAAGTAGTTGGCAAGGTTAGTTTGTAAGTGACTCCTCCTATAAGTTGAAGTACTTGATAAGGTACATAGAATTTTGGTGATAGCTTCTAGAAGCCCATTTATTTAAGAGAGGTATTCTTATACAGTTGAAGTCGTAGGAACACCCAATCACCTACTTTAAATGACCACTCAAAACAATGTTGGAAGACCTGTTGTTTCATTTTTTTGAGCTTGATGTAGATTATCTTTGAGATGAGCGATCATGGCAGCACGGTTCGATAGAAGCTAATCAACTGCTTGTACTTTGGAACATCCGGGAATATAAGAAGTTGGTGAAGGTGGGAGTTGGCCATACACTGCCTCATATGGCGTCATCTTGGTGGATTCATGATAGTTAGTATTATACCACCATTCAGCTAAAGGTAGCCATTGTACCCATTAATGCTGCTTGTCTGAAGTGAAGCACCGCTGATAGGTCTCCAAACATTTGTTGACTACTTCTGTTTGACTAGCTGTTTGGGGATGATAAGTTGTACTGAGTTGGAGTTGTGTTCCCTGGAGCTTGAAAATTTCCTGCCAAAATTTGTTGGTGAAAGTTGGGTCTCGATCAGACACAATGGAAGTCGACATGCCATGCATTTTGAATATTTAGTCCGTGAAAGCTTAAGCCACCAATGTTGGGGTAAATGGGTGTGGTAGAGTGCAAAAATGAGCATATTTGGAAATTTTGTCAACAACCACCATGATGATTGATTTGTTGCCTAAATTTGGGAGACCTATAATTAAATCCATGGAAACATCCATCCAAATGGAAGTAGGCAGTGCTAATGGTTGTAAGGTTCCAGATAGCTTGATCATTTCCCCTTTGTTGTGTTGGCATACATTGCATTCAACTACAAAAGTAAGAATGTTTTTCTTCATGCCGATCCAAAAGAAAGAGTGGTGTGCTCGTGAATAAGTATTTTGAAAGCATGAATGTCCTAAAATCAAAGAGGAGTGCAACTATTCCAAGATGCGGGTTTTGAGGGTGGAGGTCGGGGATAGCACTACCCAATCCTTGTAGCAAGGAACCCCATCCTTCCAAGGGTAGTATTACAAGGAATTAGGATCTCGTCTTAAGTTATTAATGAGTTGGGATAGAGAGGGGTGGGAGAACCATTCATGGTGATCCTCTTCAATCCACTCTAGTATGGTTAAAGAGAGTGATAAAAGGGTTCCCTCATCCTCAAACTAGCACAGTAAGGTATCAACCACTACTTTTTCATGCCCCTTGTAAATTATCTCATAATCATATCCCAACATTTTTTCACACCATTTATTTTGTTGTGTCGATGATAGACACTGCTCTAGAAAATATTTTAGGCTATGATGGTCAGTGCGGATTTGGAAACGTCACCCCAATAAGTATGGTCACCAAGTGTCTACTGGATGTAAGATGGCCATCATTTCTTTCTCATATGTATATTGACCCAGATTTTTTCCACTGAGTTGTTGACTGGAGAAAGCAAATGGTATACCTTCCTTCATTAATACTGCACCAATTCCTGTACCTAAAGCATCACATTCAACCACAAAATATTTGGTAAAATATGGTAAGGCCAATGCTAGAGTGGAGCACATGGCATGTTTGAGAGCCAAGAAGGACGACTAAGCTACGTCATTCCATAGAAATTATTTTTTCTTGAGAAGATTAGTGGGGGGTGGTCTGGGAATGCATGCATAATTGCGGACAAATTTACGATAGTAGCTCACGAGACCCAAGAATCCCCAAAACTCTTTAAGGCTTTTGGTTGCGGCCAATATTGCATTACCTGAATATTTTTTGGATCAACCCTTACTCTGTCACAACCCACAATGTGTCCCAAATCCTCTACTTCTTCCATGTGAAAGGATCACTTGGATAATTTGACAAATAATTTGTGATCTTGGAGCAATTGCAATATCAGGTCAACGTGTTGAAGGTGTTTGTCCCATGTTATGTTGTAGATGAGAATCTCATCAAAAAATACTAAGACAATTTTTTTGAGATATGGTTTCAGAAGGTGATTCATGAGGTTATGAAAAGTGGATGGAGAATTACAGATACCAAATGGCATGACCAGGAATTCATAATGGCCTTCATGAGTTTAGAAGGTTGTCTTGGGAATGTCAACTTCCTTCATGTGCATTTGGTGATAGCCCGAGCGGAGGTCTATCTTAGTAAAAAAATTAGCACCTTGTAGTTTATCAAGAAGATCATCAACTACTGGAATAGGAAAGTTATCCTTGATAGTGAGCTTGTTAAGGGCCCTAAGTGGGGACACATGCACCATTCTCCATATTTCTTTAGAACCATGAACACTCAGGATGAATAAGGGCTGGTGCTAGGACGAATAACATCGAATTTGAGGATTTCCTTGACGATTTTTTCAATTTCATTCTTTTGTGCAAAAGGATATCGATATGGGCATACATTTGGCAGTCGGGAACCCTGGACCAAAGGGATGTTATGATCGTGTTCAAACTATAGGCTGGGAGCTCCTTAGGTTTGTCAAAGACCCGCTAGTAGCGATCTAATACCTATTTCATATCAGGATGAATATGAGGAGGAGTGGGTTCAATGGCCTAGATGGCATTAAATTGGGCTACTACGCCATGATGGCCCTTTTTTTAAAGCTTCTCAATATTTGATGTGAGTTGATGATAGTAGGAGCACATGCCTGGATTCCCCTCAATGTATGAGTGTGGTCGTTCTACTTAAAGCTCATATATAACTCCTAGAAATCCATTGTGATAAGGACCAGCATGTGAAGCCATTTAGCACCAAAGACAATGTCGCAGCCACCCATTTCAATGGCAACACATGTGGGTTTTGAGGTGATAATCCCCCATCTGAAACTTAATATTTTCACATCGCCCTTCACATTTCATGGTCCCCAAATCAATGTTAAGGACTTGGAAATTAGATACCACCCCTACAAAATAATGAACAACTTCTGCTACTCTCTTATGGACAAATTTATGAGTGTTGCCACTATCAATCAATACCACTACTAGTCAATGTTTAATGAAACCTCAAATTTTGAGAGTGTGAGTCGAAGAAATTCCAACCAAGGCATGTAGTGATATAATCGGCTTGTATGGCATAACTATGAGATCATTGTCTAGGTCAGTTTTGGGCTCACCCAATTCTTCCTCGGGCACTTCAATGGGTGGAGCTTCACCTGTTGAGCTTTTTTCAGTAGCATCAATTTGAAAGAATTTTGGTTCCTTGCATGTATGTCCTAGGCAGTACTTGTCATCATAGTAGTAGCATAGTCCTTATTTCCTTCTTTTGTCCATTTCTTTCAACAACACCTTTTGAACATTAAGTGTTTGGGTGGGGCCCGTAGCCTGGGTGGGATGTGCCTTTGCAATGAAATTTGGATTTTTGGACTGGTAATTTAAGGCAACTTCTACATCTAAACCCCTGTGGCATGCACCCAACCAAGTAACTGGTTGATGCATTCGGGCATGGGCTTGGATGGCTTCCTTTAGGCAACTGATGAAATGTTCCAAGTAAAAGTAATCTCATAGTCCTTCAGTTCTAATGGCCAATTGGTCAAAAGATGCAATGTAGTCCCTTACTAGACTTGTTTGCCTGATATTAGTGAGATGAACCAAAAAGTGAGATTCCCAATCAAAGCGAACAGAGATGGCTTTTGAGAGCATGTTTCAAGTTGGCCTCCCTAGATAACATTTATGATGCCACTGCCGCCACTTCCATCTCTCTTGGTCCAAGTAAAGGGCTCCCACATCTAGTTTAGTTCCATCCTTCATATATTATTAAGGAGGAAATATTGTTCCATTTGTGCCACCCATACTACACGGTTAGAGCCATCAAATTTGTACATGTCCAGCTTGGGTTTCTGGTGGCTCGAAGATAGGTGATCTCCGTGGAAATGAATGTGATGGTTGGATTCTCCTTCTATGTGTGTATCAACATGATGTTCTTCCCTCATGGGTTCATGAGGTGTCTTTATAGTGTCCAATACTCTTGGAATTCATTGAATTTTTTCTCGAGGTTGTCGACCTTCTCGGCATCCCTTTTTGTAGCCATAACTTGAGACCTTGTACCGAGCATATACTAGCCCTAGTCAAATTTTGAGCTTACTTAAGAGTAGTATGCTTAGAAAGAGGGCAAGATCAAGAGTCTAGTGATGTGGCTCACTTGAAGCTACATTGGGAAAAATTTGGGAACACCTGAAAATTGGGGGCTTACTAGTGAATGGTAACACTGCAACCAACTTGTTATTTTTGTTTTTATTTATTTTTTAACTCCAAAAGGAATTTTACTCTTAGTTAATCAATATTGCAGTGGCTGAATTCCAAAAATCTTGATATTGCCACATATCTTGCGAAAAATGGGTCGAGACTATAGTAACAGAAACCCCAAGGCCTTGGTACTACAGATTGTGCTGTGAAAATTTGATTTGGACTATGGCAGATAAAACCCTCACTGCACAAGAGTCTGATCTGTGTTGTGAAAACCCCAATTGCTAAATCGGATTTGTATGGCAGTGACAGAACCCCAATTGTTGGATCTGATCTGGACAGCGGCAGTCGAATCCCAACAATTAATCTGATCTAAACAAAAAGGTAGGGTGATATTCAGATAGTTGAGGGAATTATGGTCTTAAAGGAGTGTCAGGTGCTCAGATCAAAATATACATAGGGATCCAACAATAGTACCCAGCCCAATCTTTCAGGGCGTTAACTAAGGAGGATTGACCATGCACTTAGTCATACTACCTGACTACCCTATTGTACGTGTGAGTAATATCCTCGAGTGTTGTTCTCTGTGTATTGTAGAAGCAAGATGGACAACAACTTATCTAAGGTTAGGTTTCAAGTTACCCTAGGGGGCTTCCGATATATCCAAGGGTATGTGGAAGTACAGTCTATGTGTGGTTTTGTGTAATGTGATACTACTCGAAGGGGTACCAACAGGGGTTACAAGGGAGTCCAACAAGTGTGACCACCTCTAGTAGTTCCTGCGTTCTTGGATCCCCAAATATGTAGTTTTATGCGCTCAACAATAGATCATGTGGTTTAAAGACATCAGAACATGTCTCTAGCCTAAAAAACAAATCTTAGAGGTGCAGCTAGCCTTGGAAAGTGCTTTGATACCACTTTTTATGAACTTGATCTGCGAGAAAACCAAAATGCCAGAAATACGAAAGAATATGGTCTGAAACACAGAAATATCACAGGAATTGAGACAAGCTGCAAAGATATTTTATTATTCATAAGCATAATACAATGTTCACTTGCCTCTTCGAGGGGGGGGAATCTCCAGCAAAGCAAAGATTAATTACAGTAAGACTAGATGATTCCTTCCTTACTATCTAATATTATTTATATCTTAATGACATCCAAAACCCTAACTATTAGTGATCCCTTGCATAGCACTCCTTAATCACTTTATTTATTAATTATGGCTCCTTTATAACTAATTGTGGTCCCTTTTCTATAATGTGGGTCAACCACTTACAATTATTATTAATATGGATAACTGCTTACGAGCTTTATTGACTCAACTAACTAACTATGACTCTTACTAGGCCTGTTGGACTTATTCCATAAATAAATGGGTTAGGGTTGGATGATGACATGGATGTACATATCATTGATGATGTGGCATTATAGTGGATGATGTGGAAACACGTCAAGGTGCCACATGGCATATCTAATCAACTTTCTTTTGGATGGTCAATAGGGCCAAATCTGGGTGATATTTGGCACCACTCACAGAGTTCCACATGGTGTTGATGACATCACATTGACATCAACACATGTTTGACTATGGACCCCAAAGGACCTAGTCACATGGTGTGGTCATATTGATATTCTAAGGTTATTCTTGTATCAACATCAACTCAACATATTTATAAATATACAATCTAATGGCATGGAGTTATAAGTGTTATGTGTGGTGTTGTGTAACAAGACAAAGGCGTGCCCTCATGGTTTGAACAAACCGTTACATTCCTATAAAGTAGGAAGTCATGAAGTTGATTTTGGCTTGTGGTTGGCGTAGTTTTGGTTCTACATGTTTTTATTAGCATTGTTGTGACTTTGTTATGAAGTCTAGCTTCTGGTTGGTGCAATTGTGGTTGGTACTATTGTTACTCTTTGTTATGAGGTCTACCTTGTGGCATAGTTATGGTCTGACATGTTCGGCATAATTTTGGTTGGCATATTTGTGACTCTTTGTTATGTAGTTGTGGTCTAACGTGGTTGGTAAAAGGTTGGCACTGTTAATGCAGTGTTGGCACTTAGTCGTAATGACTGTTGGTTGGAACATTGGTGTGGCACTTGGTTGTGAGGTCTATTGGTTAGCACTTGGTTGCAAGGCATGTTGGTTAGCACTTGGTTGCAAGGCATGTTGGTTGGCACTCAATCGAAAGGTTTTTTTATTAGCATTGTTGTACATGGTACTCTAGTGTGGAACTCAATTGCAAGGTATCCTAGTTGGAAATTTGGTATGGCACTCAATTAAGAGGTCTACTGGTTAGTATTGTTATACATGGTACTTTGGTGTGCCACTCAGTTGTGAGGTATGTTAGTTGGCACTCCAGTGTGGCACTCGGTTGTGAGGTATGTTAGTTGGTGCTCTTGTACATAGTAGTTTGGTGTGGCCTTAGACATGAGATCTGTTGGTTGGAACTTCGATATTGAATTCAGTTCCAAGGTTGAGTCTTTCTTTTTCCTTTGGTCTCGAGTGTATGCTTTAAATAATGATTAAAATAATTTTGTTTGGATGGCTTTAAAAAAGAACATGACATGAGATTTTGTATTGAGTCCTATTTTTCCATCGCCTCGAGGTCATGGGTTCAAGTTTTGTTGGGCTCAACAAAATTATTTTTTTTGGGGTGAAGAGTGCATTTTTTCCAAACTTTTTGACAGATCGACAAGAGTGCATTTTGGAAAACGTGTGCCAGAAAATTTCATTTTTGTATATAGCGGACTAGAAAGGTACATTATGTTGAACTGTTAACTTTTATAATGTCTTATGGGTTATTTTGAAGGCTAATTTTACTTTTTAAAAAGGGTAAAATGGCAAGAATTTTCTTATGATATGAGGGAACTGAAAGATCATGAAGACAATTTTTGAAAACAAGAAGTTGTATTTCTTTCATTGTTGTCAAAATGTTCTAGTTCATATGAACAATTTAGTGTTAAACAAGAAATTAAGAAATAGCTACTAATGATTATTAAAGAATTGGTTTAGGATGTATTAATATGATTAGATTTCGAAGAGGTGTTTATTGTGTTGAGCTTCTCGAGCAAGTTTGAAATATTGTGAAAAGTGATCCACCATGTTTTGGTGAAGGAGGTGGGTGCCTCAATCAAGTTGGAGCCTACAATAAGTGGTTGCTTTCTTATTTCATATGTTTGTGCCTCAATTAGATTGGATACTAGAACAAGTTGGTGCTTTCTTATTTTATAGGTTGGTTCCTTAATAAGGTTGAAACCTATAACAAGTTGGTTCTTGCATATCTTTGAGGGTCAGTGCCTCCAACAAATTAGTGCCTACAAATTTATTTTGGGGGTTGGCCCCTCCAATAGGTTGATGCATGCAAAAAAAATTGGATGTTGGGGCCTGCAGCAGGTTGGTATCTACAACAGGTTAGTGTCTGCAGCAAGTTGATGCCTACAACAAGTTGGTGCCTACAAGAGGTTGGTGTCGAAAAACTGATGTAATTAAAGATTGAAGAAAAAATGTTTGTGGTTTTCTCCCACAAGGTTTTCCACATATATATGGTGTTCTCATGTGTTGATGTGATGATTGTCTTTATATTTCAATGTTATGTTTTTAGTCATTATCAATTGTAAAATTGTTTAAATTGTTTAAATTGGTTTTATTATAGCATTCCTACCACTAGTCTACCAAGGTTTAGTATGTCCATTATGAATCAATTTACATGTTAGAAATTAATTTTTTGTTGGGGTGGCAAAGCCTTTGTAATACCACTAGAAGTGGGTTCTCTCCTTTTTATGTTATAACTATACGTAGTCACTATTCCTATCGTTGGTTTTCCTTTTGGATGGAGATTAATCCTTAGTAAAGTCATGTAACTAATGCTTTTATAAGTGCTAGAGGTAACACTATACCTAGGAGTAATAATATGGGGTGATTTGTGATTCCATCATGTTGGATACCTATACCAATAGGTTTCATATTTCATGATTGGCAAATGTAAGTGCCAAATATGCTCCATTTTGCTGTCACAAAGGTTTCATATTTACAAGAAAAGGAGGTGTACATAGGCCTGCATTTTCACAAAAGTCTATGGATGGTCCAACAGTCTAATCTGGATCATGCCATGTTTTTCAATTTCCATGTTGTAGAATAGAGAATGAAATCTGTCCAAACTGTTTAATCTTGGCAGATCAGTAGCTAGGTAGAGAAGCTAAGGTTCCCAACTGCTTAATCTGGGACCTTGGAAGGAATAAGGGTTGTATTAGATAAGGAATGAAAGAAAAAAAGCCAATGAAAAGAAAAGGCATTCAAAGGGTTTGCAAGTCCAAGTGCACCCTCCAAGAAGGAATAAAAAATGTTAGGTGAACTAGTTGGGTAGGTAGATGGGGTTGCAGAAATGTTGTCGCTTTCAGGACCAAAGTTGCTGAAACACCTACAGGAAAAGCAACACACTGGAGCATGACTAACTCCCTTGTTCTCATTTGTATATCACTCCTTACTAAGACCCCTTCATCCACTGGTTTATACAGCAAACTCAAAAGTTTTGTCATGGTGCTAATGGCCTTTAAAAGCCACAATTTTTGTGTAAAATTCTTTCCATTTTCATCTACTCTTGATTCCAAGTTATTTTCAAAGAAAACTTGGTTGAATCAGCCCTCACTCATGTTTCCTCCATATTAACAACTAACTCTATTACTTAGCCCCCTATATCCCACTATCCCTATTATTATAAACACCATGGTGTATAAACCCCACAATGCATAAATATCCCCTCCTTGGCACTATAGCCATAATGTTCACCCCTTGGGAATTGAATTGACACCTGGTCAAGGTCAAGAACCCATGCTCCCCCTTTGCTCCATCTCCATCAGTTTCCCTACTCCAAAAGCTCCATTTTTACTTTCAAAAACCTTCAAAACCCATAAAGATCACCCAAAGGGCGGAAAAACCAAGGAAAAACCCTTCTCCCGCCTTATCCTAAGGTCGGGAGTCAGTTTACCCTTTCCCATTAATAAAACCCATTTGGACCCCTTTTTCCTATTGTTTCCGCCTTCGGAAAAATTGATGCCCAAACCTTGTATTAAACCCGAAATTTCATTTTTCTAAAGGTTGGTCAATTAAAATACTTTTGCACAAGAAACCATAGAAAACCCCGATAAATGATTTAACACATGGAGGGGCCCGCCGGTCACTAAACGACAAAGAAATATTGTTTTTTAATACCCGCCCGCTGGCCTCTATCGTCCGTGCAGATCACCTGTCCGATGACCGTCAGATGGCACCTATCTCAGATCGATGGCGCACAGTGGTTTCAGGCAATCCCGACGTCCGAAGATTAACGAAGGCAGGCGTTAAAGGCTCATACAAGTTGCTCGCCCGACAGCCGTTGGATCGAGCGCTTCCAGATCTACGGCCCACATGGATATCGGAGCACCCTACGTGTCTGACAGATACCTTCCGATATCTGTCAGATGCTTGCGTCAGGCCAGCATCACGCCGAGACACGCGTCATTCCATGATTGCATCGGAGCGTCGTCTGACAGTCCGTCCAACGTACAAGGCCCGTTCCGATATTGCGACACCTGTCTCGCCCACGTCTGCGCCCCGCTGCCGTGCACGTCACCGCCACCTCCGTCCGCCTTGTCCCTCATTCGCCCACCTGGCCGCCACCTCATCGCCCCCTTGGACCTGTCATTGACTGCCACGTCACCCGATGACGTCATGCTGACGTCACCCAACCCGGGCCCCCATGATGACGTCATGCTGACGTCATCCAAAAAGCGCGCCAATAAAGCCAAAAAAGCCATATTTTCGCCAATTTTCACGATTTTGTCATATTTTTCGGAAATTTCGCTGTTGAGCTATCTGCATGAAATTCACGACGCCTGCGACCAGCCAGCCTGCAACCAATTTCAAAGAACCCAGCGCGCAAACCCAACTGCATTCTTCACTCCAGGCCATTGTTTAATAGGTATTTCAGCCTTCGACCTCCTGTGAACTGGTTTTTCTAAAAAATGCTTGTAAAAACCACTGTAAAAGCCATTAAGTCGAAAATTTCACCGATAAATCAACTCTGTCTTACCCTATTCGACCATTTAAAGTTGAAACACAGCGTCGGGGACCCCGGATTGACTGCAATTCTTGTTAAAAAACCTACCCTGTTCGCGCAACCGTGAACTCCCTCTATTACTCCCAAACTTACAAGGGAGGTCTTCCTGCTGTTGAAAGCCCTTCCCAAAAGGCCAGCATTGTTAACCTTCACTGCGCACCAACCCAGTCAACCTTGGTCCCCCTCGGTTGCACTCTTGCAAACAGCATATCTGGCATTTCAGAGGTTACTTGAGTCAAAAATGGATACCCCTGCAGTCCTTAATGTCACTCCTCTAAATGCTCCACAGAGAGAGCTTGACTGGCAAGACTTTGATGATCTAGATTATCAAATATCAGAAGACTCCAGACTGGGATACACCTATCACATTCACCTGCTAAATGAGTTCAG
>APFE031436461.1:0-13029 GCA_000404065.3 Pinus taeda | reverse complement strand
TTGCACGACGGGTGCGTTGGATTAGTGAAATCGCAGGCATAGTGTCCTAGCCCTCCGCAATTGTAGCAAATCAACTGTCCACAACCTCTACCAGGTCCTCCTCCACCTCGTCCTCGTCCATGCCCTTGAAATCCTATTCGCGCCATCCCTACATTCTAGTCAAGGGGCTGCATTTCAGCCTGAACCCTATAGGTTGGAGTTCTATCCAACATCAATTCATAGCTCTTGTAGGTACGCTCGTCATGTCCCATCGACCTACGAAATTTGTAGAACAACTGTTGCATAGTTTGCGTATACTTCTGTAACAAGTGGCAATTATCTGTGGCATGTTTTCTAGCTATTTGACAGATAGAGCACCACAAGGCAAGCACCGCGCTAGGTCCTGCTTAAGATTCTAGCCTTAAAGGCATCGGTCCTCCTCTTGCAAGGTAATTTGTAAAGACTGGGTAGTGGTCTTTGTCATGATCGTGACTCTTTCATTTCACGCACCATACTTCTTCGCATACCTCTAGCCGAGCCGTCCTATCCTACTTCAAGCTTTCCATCTCAAGGCACAGATTCTTCAATGGTGCATGGATTTGTTGAACTCCTAGGTTAGGATCTTGCATCGGGGTCTCATTTAGTCTCATGGAAATATACAAGGCCTCTGCCTGAGTTGTTATCTTCGGCCGCGACAGCGCACTCCTTAAATGTGGTAGTGGCGAAGCCACAAACCACTTGCAATGCTATCCATCTATCAAATTCATGTTGGCTTCATAGATCATACATTTCAGCCTATGATCTAGTTCCCAAGGTGTCTCGCCTAGTAGCATCATGATCTCTTCAAATCCCACAATCGACTACACTTTAGATTTAGGCTTGCTAAATTCCTTATTTAGTGCTGCTTAGGTGTCAACTACTCTAGCATTCAGGTTATCAGTGGATTACTTAATATACCAAGTTAGCATGGGGTCTTGCATAGCACTAACCAGTGTTGTCTTCTTTATGTTATCATCTGTAACACCTTGAACTTCCCATACAACCCTTACAATGAACCAGAATCGGTGCGAATCCTCATTTTCCAAGCATTTGAATAACGACAACTTCATTGTGCTTTCCATACTGAATCACAGTGGTGGTGGAGGTGGTACGGGTGACATTGGAGGTGATGGTGGTGAAGATGGAGGTGGTGTGGGTGGAGGTGGTATTCGAGGAAATCCTTGTCTTATCAATTGAATAGCACTTCGTGTAGAGACCTTCACTATCCCTTCTTCGTCCCTTCGTGGTGGTGAAATCAAGGGGCCATACTCCGAACCCTTATTTCCTTCATTTCTGTAATTTTTTCCACTTTGCGTAGTCCCAAACATCAAGGTAACTTCATAACCCATTTTTCTCACAACAACATTTTAATCCAAGTATTTATAGATTTTACATACCTCACGATCCTTTGAAAAAGCATCACTCTACCTCGCTATAGCTGACTAAGGTGTCGACCACGAACTTAGTAACAAATCCTCCTATATTCGATCGAGCCAATGATCGACGACGCGCATGCTCTTATCCTTAGATGCTTCCAACCTTTGCACTAGCTTTGGGGTCCACAATAGGACCATCAAGTTTCCACCTTCCTTTGCTATTTGCTAGCTTCACGATCCACTCGTATAGCTCAGTAGGGAAAGAGGCGAAAAAGATTTTGTGGATCTCCATAGATAGGTATTGGTCCAACCATTGTTCTTTTGACAATCGTGGGTTTTTTCTTTCCTGTTGCATGAATTCGTGAATCCTTCTGTCCAACCATCCTTCAATTTCTTACTTAGTTGGATTCCAATGATACGACATCACACATCTCTCATGCAGACTCTAGTCCCAGAAATTGAATCATTTGTTGGCTTGTCGGTGCCTGACCCAGGTTCAGTGTTAGTTAGCCAAACAAATCCCTACACTACTGGCCCTTTTGGCATCAGCCCGTGAAGCATGAACTAAAGTCTCACCTGAAGCATTATGTGAAGTGTGGACTAAATTCTTGCCCAAGGTAGTATGGGGGGATGATGGAACCAAGTTTCCACACCCTTGAGATGGATGTGATGTCATTTTATTCCAACTATACCTGCCTTCGTGCATGTTTCTTAACCCTTTTCTCTACCCTTTAGTACCTTTGTGAAATGTTACAATTGGCTTCTACGCAGCCGTAAGAAGGGGCTAATATGATTTCCCGTTGCTAGGGTAGTAGACTATGATATTTCCCAAAATAAGCTAGGTATGTTACTTATCTTATTACTAGATCTTAGTTATCTTCACGTAAATAGATGTTCTTACTTGTGTTCATTTAACCAATACAATTATACACATTCGCGCATCATATAAGCATTAGAAGTGAAATTCATACCCAATATAACAAATGCATAAACAAGAAATAAAGATGTAGAAATTATAGAATAATTATCTTTATTGATAATTCTAGACGATTACAAACTCGACTCGCCCTGTGTACTTAGCTGCAGAGCTATACCTACGCTACGACCCAAAACCTAGAATTCTACTTTAGAGCTACCGTTCATACATCTTCGATCATTTATTTCTTCCTCTATTGATTTATTTCTTATCTACTTAGAGCTTAGCTCTATTTATACAATCCCATGGTCCATGGAACATGGGTAGATCTTTTACAACTGACATTATATTATCAAAATAAGGGCGGACAATCCTATGACTCTTTAACACATATGCACTTTGCGACAAGAAAATGCCGAGTGTTTACATTTGGATTACAAAAATTGGACCAAAATATGGGCTTTAAGCCCCAAAATGGCCCTTGGGGGATCTCGCGCCCAACATAGTGCCACATATATGTCAAGAAAAAAGCTTCATGTTAGTACTTGTTCACCCATAAAATCAACAAAAACATAACATAAATATTCAAAATCTTAAAAATAATTTAAGTACTCTCAAAATAATTGTTACATTGAGGCCCCTAGTTGGTCCCAAGAGGTAGAATCAAGTCAAGGTCACCAATGAAGTCCATGCCTTCATAAGCATAGTCATCAATCATCGTAATCTAGCCACTAAGTCATTCGAACAAATATTCCTTGAAAAAGTGTGAGATAGGTCCTCCTCCTATGCGAGGATCAAGTGATGCCCATCGCCCCTGTCTCGACTCCCTCCGATCAAGGGTACCTAAGCTCATCTATAGGTGCATAACAGGTACCCTCTCAAGTATGAATGAGACAATGAGAGTGCCATACCCAAAAATCTGTTGGGTTTGAGTCTTGCATGCAGTCAATTCTACCTTTAACGGGCGAAGCACTGCTTCACACTAGTTGAACATCTGAGGCTAGACACAGTCAACTGCAAGCAGCAGTTGGGCCTTTGTGGCAACATGGGGATTCTTTGACCCCACAAATGCATAATCAACCATAAAAAGGCCCTCATAGATCTGGACCTAATCCTCTCTATAGGGACTCTATTGCTCATGAGTCCACTCTAAGGGATACAGTAAGCTTCAACCAGCTCTAGGGTGGATCGAGGATCAAGCCTATCCCTAGTTAGGTTTTCCCGTGCTCCTCTACACTAAAAATCGATCAAAACTTATATATCATCACGATCAATGGCTAACTCATGATCTCCAATCCTGAAAACTTGCTTTTGTTCATCCCAGGGTTGTATAATTTAGGTCAAAAGGTCCTCCTGACCTTTCATCAAGTCCAACTTAGCATACTTCATCAACCCATAATGGTGCAATGAAAGTATGCAAGCAATATCATTTCGCATTATTAATTCTTGTCGATAATGGGCCCGTTCTCTCCATAGACTAGTCATAATGGCTCAAAACGTGCACAAATCAACCCAAAAATTAGTGCAAATGGGGAAACAATGCTTATTAAATCACAACATGGGGTTTTGGGTACTCCCTCATGCACTAACACCCCCCCGAGTGCTATACAGGGAGGGTTAACACCCTCCAGCAGGTCGTAAAGGGTGTTTAACGCCCCCTACAACCCTGCTAGGGGGTGTTAGGTACAGTTAAAGAACTAGGACTCCCTATTTCTCCAAAAAATCACCCCAAAAGATAATAAAAAAAGGTTGAATCATGAAATATTAAGGTTTTTTCACCTACTTGGGAATGACGACACGTCGAATGGTTGCCCGGATCTCTTGCAATTTCCCCTTTAGCTCCAAAACACTCTCACGACTCTCAAATGATGCAAATGGTGAAAGTGGAGGCTCAAGAACTCCCTTAGTCACTTTGGAGACATGAATAATCTTAATTGAATTCATTAAAGTAGAAGTAGTCCATTTCCAATGATAATTTTCATGCACCATGACCCTAGATTGACAAAAATTGCTCATGTTTTGATAAAAGAATTTTCAGGATTGAATGACAAAAATGATCATGTGGAATTATCTATGAGTGCTTCCTTTTATGGGATATTTTCTCACTCTAAAACCAAAAACCCCCAATTTTTTCATCGTCGAGCTCATTAAACACTTACGACAACAGTCTGAGCAACTCTTTTTCCCTCTTTTAGTAGCTCAGTAAATTGAAAAAGATCGGTTGAATATTCTTTTTTGGGACTTTTTTCTCGCTCATAAAACTAAAAAACCCAGAGTTCCTTCTTCAGGCTCATTCAAAACTTATGAAGAAGCTCTGAGCATTCTTTTTAGGAACTTTTCTTACTTGTTAAATAAAAAAACCCTGTTTTTGTCATTGGGCTCATTAAACATTTACAACGACGATATGAACGATTTCTTTTTTGGGACTATTTCTTGCTCTTAAATCGAAAATCCCCTAAGTTTTTCCCTTAGTTGGGCTCGTTAAATCTATGAACAAGGAATGAGTAGTTCTTTTACCTTTTTTTCTCACTCACTCAACTAGAAAAGATACCTTGATTTTTCTTCATTTAACTCGTTAAAATTAGATGAAGGTATTGAGTTTGTCGTCATGTGACTCATTAAAATTTCACGATGAAAATCGAGTTTACTCCGCCTCCTCTTACTCATAACAAAATGAAGCAGACATCTATTGAGCATAGGTTTCTCTTTATTTGGACTCAGTATATTAACTCACGGAAAAGGAATTGTTCTAGGTATACTATTCAACTTTTGTCGCACCCAGTTAAAAAATATGACAAAGGGACCACTGTGGAGTCGTTCTTTATGATCTTTTCAAACTCTCTAAATATGAAAGGAACACCAAGTTGTCTCATCTAGACTCAATAAATTACATAGACAAGGTATAGAGTCACTCTTTTTACGATCCTTTTCAGACTCTTTAAACATGAAAAGATCGACAAGTTTTCCTGTCTGGACTCATTAAACTAATCAGATAGGGCGTAGAGTCACTCTTTTCACAATCCTTTTCAGACTCATAAAACATGAAAATATCGATGGGTTTACCCGTCTTGACTCACTAAACTAACCAGATGGGGAAACTGGACAATACAACTGCGTTATGTTTCGTATTTTGAAAAAGTTTTTTGGCAGCAGTCGCTCCCTTGAACATGGAATTCGCTTAGATAAACCTTCCTTGTGACAACCTCTCAATATGAATCTTACCATCCTATGAGTTTAGCCTATATACCCTGATGTCTTGCATCTCTGTATCCTAACACTCTTTGGTGTTCATGGGTCTAGTGTTGCATGGTAAAAACCGTTGTTGTGCCTTCTATTGTTCAAGGGAAAACCTTTATCTTCTGTTTCCTCCATCAACCTATTAGTTTCAGGCTTTGTAGCCTTCCTCCAGTGATCAAACATGCTCTTACACAAGTGATTTTGAGGTGTCAAGGTCAAATTTTGTCATTTCAGTGAGTCTTCAAGCAAAATTTGGTCAACTAGGCATTAGTTAGGGTTTGGCTGTACTCCTCCAAAGGTGTCCAAATGTCGTCCCCATTCACTATGGCAGCTGAGTCTACCATCATTCAAGGGTTGTCATCATCGATGTCAAGTTCCATTGGGTCATTTTACAACCTTGTCATGCTTCAGTTGCGCCTAGGCAGGTTCGAGTTCCTCTCCTAGGGTTTTGAAGCTAATTTCTCTTGGATGGTTCAAATCATCGAAAATTATATCTTGATGTTTCATACACCTTTCCCTATCCATAAGATACCTTATCAAGACACGTCCCACTCACTGAGATCCCCCAAATCCCGTCATTTTCCGCAACAAACCTTAAGTTTCTTGCTACAGACCCTGGCAATTTCTATGGTTGGGCCCTGTGTTTTGCTTTTTGGACCCCTCCCCTCCCTCAATTTTTGAGATTTCCACTTTACCCCACTACTTGTCTAACATCCTCCATACTTCCCAAAATTTCCTCAAGAAATTTAGAAGCTCCCTATCCCCTTCATTTCACTTCATTTCGGCAAATCCCTTGTCCCACACATCGGGATATGTTTCACTCAAATGATGTTTCTGAGAAATGGAAGATGAATTTGGAAAAAATGAGAGCATTTGTTGTTGAAAACTAACCAGGGAAGAAAACCCTCCTTCACGTTTTACACAAGTGTCATGGTTTTGAAGAAATGTCAAAAATACTATTGCCTCGGGAGAATTGATACACCTCTGGAGTGACCTCAGGAAACTCACGTTTTCTCCTAGCTTGGTTGGCCAAATGACTTGATTTATGATCCAATTGATAACTAGAGAGAAGTAGCTTTCAAATGATCTATCAGGAGCTCAATTTGGAGTTGCGGAAGGCATTCAAAAATTGACTGTAACAGCACTCTGCCTTTAGGCGGCCTCATTTGGCATAATTCGACCAGTCTTGGGAGATTTGATTTTTGACAGAGCAAATAAACTCCAAATCGAAAAATTTTAGTTGGGTTGGAAATTAGAATCCAATATATTTCCAATGGGCTATCCTAATATCAATTTGAGGTATACGAAGCCATTCAAAAGTTGACCGCAAGAGCACTCTGCCTTGAGGCAGCCTCATTTGGCACAATTTGACCAGCCTTGGAAGATTTGATTTTTGACAAGGTAAATTAACTCCAAATTGCAAAAATCCAGCTGGGTTGGAAAGTAGACTCAAATAAATTTCCAATGAGCTATGCTACACTCAATTTGGACACCAGGAAGGCCTCCAAAAGTCACCTGGAAAAGAGTGCGACGCACAGGAGGAGGAGCGCGGCGGTTTTATAAATAGTTTCACTCCATATGGTCAGTTATACATGTGGCAAAGGAAGGCAAAGGGTCACCCAATCCATTTTTCATGTTTGTGACACTACATCTGTAGCTTATGTTTGGCTCTCCACCTTCATTTTGTGACCCTTGGGCGTTTTATCTCTTCATGACACATTCTATATATTGTATGCAAACCATTTGCAAAGCGAATTGGTTGGTTGGCTTGCAATTTCTGGGAGACGGTGGGAAAGAAACTTTGTTTCTGCACTGTATATCTTCATAGAGAATTAATGAAAGGCAGCGGCTCTATTTCATGAGATTCATGTGGTTGTGAGTATAGCAAGTGTGTCTCTTTTGTTTCATATGTATCTTGTTATGTTTTATAGTTCATTTCGTATCCATTTCTGGTGAAATTTTTTGAGTGAGATCAGGTAGAATTCAATTCTATTGCTCTACCTGTGGGAAAATTTCATGTGTAGTGTTTCATTCTTCTGTTGAAAAGGATTCATGTGTTCCATGCCCTTTTCACCTTCTTAATCAATCTCTCCATTTCTTTGTTATGTTCCATAGTTTCATTTTGTATTCATTTCTGGTGAAATTTTTCGAGTGAGATTAGGTAGAATTCAATTCTATTGCTCTACCTGTGGGAAAATTTCATGTACAGTCTTCATTCTTCTGTTGAAAAGGATTCATGTTGTCCATGCCCTTTTCACCTTCTTAATCAATCTCTCCATTCCACCATATTTTAAAACTCAATTGCTATGCTTTCAGCCTACCTTGCCTCACGAAATAATCTGTGCCTTTATGTTAAGTTCTTTGTTCATTAAGGTCCATTGGTCCCATAACATCCTAGAAACACAGTCATTTATAAAAATCACTCCTGATTTTCATTTTCACTTACTAGCCTAAGACAAACAGTTCATTTTAAGTCACCTCAGGCCATTTCATTTACTTATTCACTGAGTGTGACTTGGAGAGAGCCCTCTCTTGTTCGTGTAGGGCTAGCTACCAAACTGAGCGTGGTTTATGGTTACCCTAAATTTTTCCTTCTTTCAGCCTAAGGCAGATTTAGGTGCTAACATAGTGGAAACTCCACTAGGGAAGAAAATTTTTTGCTTGTAGATTGTCTTGCCCCAAGGCATATCTCAAGTTCAGATCTGATGTTGATGGTGAACAACGATCAGACATAAGAAGATGGCTGAAATCATTCACCTGGCAACTCCTTTCACTAAAGAATCCAAGCAATTGGTACTTCATGGTGACTCCACTGTAGAGGGATCAGTAGCTTTGAGATGTTTAAAAATGGAGCGGATTGCAAGAAGATACGCTCCCATGAGCCGAGATCACATCCCAGGCTTCCCAAATAAAATTCCGAAGGTAGATTGGTCAAGGAATCTGCCTACGTTTAAAGATGATGGTAAGAAGGACACTGCTTTACATCTAGTTCGATTTCACATGCATATTCGCAATTTGAAGGTTGATTTTCGTGAAGATTGCTTCATGAAGATATTAATGGCCACTCTAGAAGGTGAAGCCCAATCTTGGTATGAAAATTTGCCCGCTGCTTGTATTTACAGCCTAAAGGATTTTCATGCCCTGTTCATTGAAAGATATAAAGACTCTTATCCATCATTGAATCTAGTTCATGATTGTTGCAAGCATGCTTATGGTTTTATTGAGAGCCATGAAAAATATTATGAGGATGATAATTTTATGGATTATGAGATCATGGAAGCCCTGTATGAAATTCCCTTTCAGTAACATAAAGACGATCATGAAAATTTGCAGCATGATCAAGATTGTAGTACGGTGAAAAATGAAGGAATTTTGCATCTTGACAGTCAACATGAATTAAATGAAATGGATCAGCAGTATGAGGAAAATTTATATACTCCTTTGCTTGAAAATATTGAAGACAATCACTATTTGAGCAAAAGAAAACAAAAGGTCTTATCTCCTTTGTCTAAAGATGAGATAGATCAACTCTTGCACGGTCATGTTCTAGCTCAAGCTAAAGTAGATTTGCAGTGCACACATGGTCAAGAAAGTGTTGGTGAAACTTCTTCCTCTTTTGAAAAGGATGACAGTCCGATGAACATGTTTATAGATCAGTAGGTTGAAGATGTCCATATGATTGAAAGTGATGAAAGAAAAAGGGTTGGTTCAGATTTGTCCATAGAAGAAGACAAAGTTTTGGGTCCAAATGTTCTCATGTCATCAAAACGAAGCCTTCATGAAGAGGTAATCCAGTTAGTTCATAAACAACAAGATGAGATCTACAATCAAGTAAGTGAAAAGCTTTCTCTGGATGAATTTATGGTAGATGATAAAAATGTTAGTGTTGGGTTTCAAGAATCATCCGAAGTTTCTTTTCTCATGATTGATGAATGTGATGAATGTAATGAGAATCTGGCTATCATATCATGTCAAGATGATCAGAAATATATTCAGACTGTAGAAGATCAGAGCAATCAAAATTGCCATTCAGATTCTTCTTCATATGTCTCATGTCTTAAAATGTTTTTTGAAGAGGAAATCAGCTCATCTACTTGTTCAGAATTTTTTGAAGACCAGGACCATACTTTTTCTGAAGTACATTATGAAGGAAGATCAGAATCAAAAGAAAAGGACATCTTGTTTCCTCAACAGGAGGTGGCAATAGCAAACCTTCATGTTTTTCATGATCCAGTGGCAAACCTATTACAATCAGCAATAAAAGTCATTATTGTAGTATTCAGTGATGAAGGAGATCATGGCCAATTATGTTTTTGGATGCCCAGTTACCAATATCAATTGTTGACCAGAAGATCTGATCGGAAAAATTAGTCAAGAAGCCATCTTCTTGATTGGTTACATTGGCAGTTTGATATAGTTTGATGATATATAGTCTTGTAAGAAATGCAGGTGGTCATGCACTACCACCAAGCTTTAAGTTTTAAGTTCAGTTCTTAGTGTTTTGATTTAGTTTGTTAGAGTCAAGTTTTTTAGTCATGTCAATTTGCATTGAGTCAGTTTCAGTCAAGTTTCAGTTAATAAATTGAGTCATATTGGTTTGTTGGAATAATGGACTCCATAGCCCAATGGACAAAAGGCACTGTCTAGCTCTTCCAGAGATCAGTTGTTCTTGGCACCTCCAAGGAGCTACCATCCCCCATTGGAGCCAATGTTAGTGTTAGCCTTTGCAACCTTCCTCCAGTGATCAAACATGCTCTTACACAAGTGATTTTAAGGTGTCAAGGTCAAAATTTGTCATTTTAGTGGGTCTTCAAGCAAAATTTGGTCACTAGGCATTAGGTCTAGGGTTTTCTTGTAATCCTTCCAAAGTTGTCCAAATGTTTGTCCATGTCACTATTCAGCTGAGTCTACCATCATTCAGAGGGTTTCCATCATCATTTCAAGTTCCATTGGGTCATTTTACACCTTGTTCATGCTTCAGTTGCGCCTAGGCAAGGTTCATTTCCCTCTCCTAGGGTTTTGAAACTAATTTCTCTTGGATGGTCAAATCATCAGAAAAACTTGTATCCTGATGTTCATACACCTTCCCCTATCCATAATATACCTTATCAAACACTTCCCATCACTGAGATCCCCAAATCCCTCATTTTCGCACAAACCCTAGTTTCTTGCTACAACCTGGCAATTTTCTATGGTTGGGCCTATGTTTTGCCTTTTTGGACCCCTTCCCCTCACTCAATTTCTGATATTCCACTTTCCCCTACTTCCTAACATCCCTCCATGCTTCCCAAAATTTCCTCAAGAATTTAGAAGCTCCCTACTCCCTTCATTTCACTTGATTTTGGCAAATCCCTTGTCCCACACATCAGGATATGTTTCACTCAAATGATGTTTCTGATCAATGGAAGATTAATTTGGAAACACTGAGAGATTGTTTTGTCGACAACGGACCATGGAAGAAAAACCTCCTTCACTTTTTACACAGGTGTCATGGTTTGAAGAAATGTCAAAAATACAATTGCCTCAGGAGAATTGATACACCTCTGGAGCGACCTCAGGAAAATCAAGTGTTCTCCTAGCTTGGTTGGTCAAATGACTTTCTTGATGATCCAAATGATAACTAGAGATAAGTATATTTCCAATGAGATATCAGGAGCTCAATTTGGAGTTGAGGAAGGCATTCAAAAATTGACTGTAACAGTACTCTGCCTTTAGGTAGCCTCATTTGGCACAGTTCGACCAGTCTTGGGCGATTTGATTTTTTGTAGAGAAAATGAACTCCAAATCGAAAAATTTCAGTTGGGTTGGAAATGAGACTCACATTTATTTCCAATGAGCTATCCTGAGCTCAATTTGGGGTAGAGGAAGGCATTCAGAAGTTGACCGCAACAGCACTCTTCCTTGAGGCAGCCTCATTTGGCACAGTTCGTCCAGTCTTGGGCGATTTGATTTTTTATAGAGAAAATGAACTCCAAATAGAAAAATTTCAGTTGGGTTGGAAATGAGACTCACATTTATTTCCAATGAGCTATCCTGAGCTCAATTTGGGGTAGAGGAAGGCATTCAAAAGTTGACCGCAACAGCACTCTTCCTTGAGGCAGCCTCATTTGGCACAGTTCGACCAGTCTTGGCAGACTTGATTTTTGACAAGGAAAATGAAATCTAAATTGAACACCTCTAGTTGTGTTGGCATGTAGACTCAAATACCTTTTCAATGAGCTATCCTGTGCTCAATTTGGACACTAGGAAGGCCTCCAAAAGTCACTTGGAAATGAGTGCGATGCACAGGAGGAGGAGCGCGGTGGTTTTATAAATAGTTTCACTCCATATGGTCAGTTATACAAGTGGGAAAGGAAGGCAAAGGGTCACCCAAGCCATTTTTCATGTTTGTGACACTACACCTGTAGCTTATGTTTGGCTCTCCACCTTCATTTTTGTAGGAATATACAGGGTAAGTTCCTCAGACAGAACACCAAAAGGACACCGCTCACAAACAGATCACAGATCAATACACCCGTATTTTGACGTGGTTAAAACCCTCAGAGAGGGAAACAGTCCATGGCCTGCGCCAACGTGGCTACTACAGGCAATTTTATTAATAAAAGAATGAAAATTTACATAAGCTTCTCTCATGCACGGTTAACCTACAAATGACCCTCCATGCGCTTAAAATAGAATTCATGGACCAATCGGGTGTCAAGCCACGGATCAAGTGTCGGTAATACCGAGGAGAGAATGAACCGTCGGATCACTACATATCGTGACCGTCGGATTGTAAGTTACAAAATGTACAACGGTAAAGAAACACACTTTAACTAACTCTATACCTAACTCTATACTAGACCAAGTTGAACTTAACTATTTCCTATGTGTCGGAATATCCTAACATCCCCCCTTAAGAACAACTTGGGATAGGAATGAAGGATTTACAAATATGACACAATAGGAGAAGGAAGGAGGCACTAGAGCCTATCCCCTCTTAGTGACAACTTCCTGAACTCCAAGCATATATCGAAGTTTAGTGAACTTCGCCTCTGTGAGGCCTTTGTGAAGATGTCTGCAACCTGATCATCTGTTGAACAATATTGCACTTCAAGAACATGGTCATGAATGAGCTTTCTGATGAACTGCATGTGTAGTTCAATGTGTTTGCTGCGCTGATGCTGAACTGGATCTTTGCAAAGCTGAATGGCACTTTGATTATCACACCAAAGTGTAGTCGGATGCTGCTGCTCAAAGCCAAATTCTGAAAGGATCTGACGAAGCCACAAGGCTTCCTTACTAGCTTCCATGGCACCACGATACTCTGCTTCTGCTGACGAAAGAGAAATGGCAGCCTGTTTCTTACAAGCCCATGTAATAGGTCCTGAACCAAGAGTGAATACATAACTGGCAGTAGACTTCCAATCATCAGGGTCACCAGCCCAATCAGAATCAATGAAACCAACTAATAGAGGAGCTGCTTTGGCACTGTAATGAATC
>APFE031436459.1:0-12490 GCA_000404065.3 Pinus taeda | reverse complement strand
GATTATAAGCTCATCCTTCGGATGAGTCCAACTTAGTTTAAATTCAAACCCTAAGAAGGAGTGGTCCATTCCTGTTTGAAATTGAACAGGTCCTTTACTGTCAAAATTTAACGAGTCCAGTATAGGAGAAACTTGGCATTTTTCAATTTTAGAGAGTCTGGAAAAACTTAAGAAGACTCCAGGGTTGACCTTTTTCATAAATTTGTGTCTCCCAAGCCCGAAAAAGTGTAAAATAATACTTGAGAGAACCGCTTGATCTTTACGACCAAGGAGTACTTTTCGTAATTAGTGCCTCTGATCCGAAAAAGTAAAAAAGCGACCAATGACACGTCGTTTTATGACCAATATCGAATTTGAAACGACAAAAATCCGGCAATATTTTCATGTTTTTATGGTCAGAAAAGGGCTGTAAGAGGACCATCTTTTTAGTTCTGTTTTAACGAGCTTAAAAAGAAAAACTCGACAATATTTTCATGTTTTAGGAGTCAGAAAAGAGCTTAAAGGTGACTAATGTTTTTTCGCTGAAAATGACTGATTTCGCCTAAAAAGTCCGTTATCCTAAACAAAAACTCAAACATTACTCATACCTGTTTAAAATGGATAAAAATGTTGCAAAAATTACATTTTCAAAGTGAAACATAAACAAATTTGCAATTTATTTATTTAAAAAACTTATAAAAAGGGCTTTCGTCAATTCATTTTTACCGTTTGAGATTTGGGTGAGAAAACAGGGCTTTTGGTCAGAAACTTCCCATGAAGATTGCGGAAAATTCGTCCGTCGGAATCGAACGCCATCTCCTCCAGGTAATCCACATCATCCTACTCTTCAATTTCATCCATTTCAAATTGTTTTTTAGGGGTTCATTTTATTTTTTAGGAGCTTTTAGGTTCAAAAACCCGTGCGCGGGGGCCCGCGGGTGTAACACAGGGGACCCGCGTACCCCGACTTTTTCGCAGTGGGAAAAATGTCAAGGGTACGCACCTGCTGTGAAGGCAAGGTGCGAGCCCACGCACTGTCTCTAACCAGAGGGTGCGTACCCTGCGCAAAGGTTTTTAAAACCTAATAAACTCAAAATTCACCCAAACATTTCAATTTTATATATTATAATTCGCCTTTTTACTGAATGCAGGGTAAACATCATGCTTGATTGGCGAGAATAGGAGCATGAGGACGTAGATTTTACCGTGATGAATCATCAACCTTCGGTTGATGTATTAAAGGCATGTGGCTTGTACAAATTCTGGGCCATACTTGGCATGAGGGCCTAGGTGGACTTTCTGCAGTGGCTGGTGGATAGATGGAGCATATAGGACCAATGCTTCTTCATTGGTGGTCACCAGCTCGAAATAGAGCCGACAGACATATACTTTTTGACTGGTTTGCCTAAGAGAGGTGAACATTTGACTCTATTCGGGACTAGGGCAGGTGGCCAGTCTGTTGATAGCCTCCAGTTAGAGTACTGCAATGCCCAGACCAAAGACAAAGGGATAGATATCAAAACCATATCCCATCTTGAACTCATGGTCATTACATTTATAGTTACCAGACTTTGCGGGAGTGCAGCACTACACATAGCCACTGGATCCCAGATGCGGATGGCAGTTGACTGCTTTCGAGGCACCATTTTCAAGTGGTGCGATGCTGTGTTGGCTAATGTAAAAGGCCAACTGACTAGGGCCAAAAATGGACAACTGAAGACCTTTGGATATGGTGCTTTAGTTGTGAGCTTTGGTCTGGAGAGGGTCCCAATGTTGGTCCCACAGCACCTCACTGTTGGACGTGGACTTCCTCGAGAGCCTAAACTGATGCGATGGGTTGCAGATATGGCCCGTCATCCTGATAAGGGGACAGAGGTCGTTCGATTCAAACCTGAGTATTTCCAATGGTTGGAAAACCAGGTTTTTGCTATTCAGGACTTTCCTTATGTTGGGGTAGATTTTCGCGGTGACCCAAACATGGCTCTTCCACCAGGAGAGCAATGGGATGACTCAGGTAAAATCATTTTCAACATTTTGCTAATTTAATTTTTTTTTGTTTTTATCTCGTCCCAAAACTAATAGTAAAAGTTTCAAATGCAGATGCAAGCCCACGGTGACCAGCTGCTATCTGGTCTTATGAGAGGAAACAACCAATTGTTGCGGCACCAGCCCCACAAGACGAATCAGTAGAGACTTTGGCCGAATTGGAGAGCCATCTAGAGCGCTTGACAGGGGACATTCCGGAGACCGGCATAGATGACATTCCTCGTCGACTTCAACGCTATGTGATTGGGGTCCCAAGACCTTTTAGGAGGTTCCTTTGTAAGGTGGCCCGTGATAGGATGATCGCCTATTGTAGACACATATGACATTTTTGCTTTTTGTACTTATCATTTTTGCCGATCATAAGGTGTTTTTCAACCTATGATCGAGGACAATGTATATTTTGACACACTCCTATATTATACTATATCACTATTACCGCTTATCTTGTTAAAACATGTTATGGAATGTTTTTAAATTTACTTGTATGATTATTGCAAATGTCTACTTAACATTTGAGAAGCAATTGCATCTGCTAATGTATTTAAAGATCTTGGAATATGTTGATATTTAATATAGTTAAATTCACGTTCCAAGAGACGCACTCTCAAAAATAATCTCAATAACACTAAATTTCTAATGGCATATACTCTATTAAGTTGTAATACAACAAGTTCAGAATCTAACCTCACTATCAAACTCGGAATCCTAAATGAAATAGATTCATATAATAACTCAATCACTGCACTATACTCTGCAATGTTGTTCGTTGTTTGACCGAGGCTTACCCCATGCATAGATACCAACTCGTTAGAGGGCGAATAAATAACCCAAGCTGCGGAAGAAATGTTCTGTGTACTACGATAAGAACCATTAGTGAAACCAATGTATGTTTGGAGAGGCATCGACATCTGCAATATCAAGAGTAAAACCAAGATAAGCAGGAATAACGATGAAAAACACTCTCTAAGCTAAGCACACTTTTTAATCTAAAACACACCAGCTAGAAAGAAAACTTAACCTAACTAAAAATCTCCACATCCATTTTAAGCATAATACCTCTTCAGGTAAAGACCATTTATGGGTTTACCTAAAGAGTCCCCGTCAAAGTCTACCAATTCATAGGCCCCTTTTACTAGCTTTCACTTGACAACGTAGGGACCATGCCACATAGGCACGAATTTTCCAGCACCTAAATTATCATTTGCCTGATCGTACAATAAGACTAGGTCTCCTTTCGAAAAATTTTGAGGGGTCACATTTTGATCATACTCAGCTTTAATATGTTTTGCATGAGTTTCGATCACTAATGCAGCATCACGTCGATTCTCATCTAGCTGAGCCAAGTATAACAAACGTCTTTCCTCTTCAGAAGTGGTTGGAAGTAACTCGATGGCCATTCACAATGACATGATTTCACACTCAATGGGTAACACAGCTTCCAGACCATAAACTAGTTGGAAAGGAGTGAACCCTGTTGACGTTTTCACTGAGGTTCGATACACCCAAAGCGCTGAAAATAGCATGTTATGCCAATTCGACCGGTGAATCCCAATGATTCGTCGGATCATCATGACTATAAATTTGTTGATGGCTTCAACCAGACCATTAGCTTGTGGATAATAAGGAGTTGAACTATCGTGATGCAAGCCAAGCTGGCCTGTAAGTTCAGTCATCATAACATTTCAAAAATGATGCCCATGATCAGTGATAATCGCTTGTGGAACACCAAACATAGCAATTATATGATTGAACACGAAAATCACAGCTGTGTTGCCATCTGCCTCAAATGTAGGCATCGCCTCGGCCCACTTGGTAAAATAATCTACCGCAAGGATGATATACGCATGCCCCCCAACCGAGTGAGGGTTACATGTAATAAAATTGATACCCCATTTGGAAAAAGGACCAATGGAAATTGTAGGATGGAGAGGAGTAGGTGGAGCATGCATCTTTCGATAAAAAATTTGGCAGTTGTGGCATTTTCGAACCGCGTTAATACAATCTTTAAACATAGACGGCCAAAAGTAGCCAGCGTGCAATATCTTTTGGGATGTGGCATACCCAGACATATGACCACCACATGCTCCAAAGTGACAGTCATTTAGGACCCTTTCAGCTTCCTCATGAGTTAAACAGCGTCGAAAAATAGAGTCCACCCCACGACGATAAAGAGTATCTCCAATAATTCTGAATTGTTGGGACTAGAATCGTATTTTTCGACGTTCTGACCATGAAATTTCTGGCCGAAAGGATTGGGTTTGGAGATAAATGATGATATCCCCATACCACGGATCTAAAGTGCTGATTAGAAACAAGGATTCGTCCGCAATGGGCTCCTCCACCAAAGTTTCCGTGTCAGCACGCGGGAAGTCACACATTAACTCCGCAAAAACTAAAGATTTCTTTGACTTAGACTTTTCAAATTCCAAGTCGAACTCCTGCAGGAGCACAATCCATTTGGATTACTTGCCCCCTAGCAATTGCTTGGTCAAAATATAGATCATAGGGTTGCAATCAGAAATGACTGTAGTTTTACGTAGTAAAATGTAATGACGAAAAGTTGGACAACTTGAACAGCTGCCAATGCCATTTCTCCCACTGTAGTATTAGCTCAGTTGGATTTAAAGTTCGACTAAGGTAATATATCACATGTTCAGTACCGAATTCATCTTCTTGAACTAACACCATTCCGATGGTGGAATGGGAGGCGGCGAGATACAAGAAGTAGTCCTGATTGTAGTTGGGAGGATGCAACAACGGTGCATGGGTCAATGCATGTTTTAGTGCATCAAAATATTTCTCAGCTATCTCATCCCAAAAGAATGGAGTATTCTGTTTCAACAACTGGGTAAAACCCTTTGCGATCTCGGTGTAGTTAGGAATGAATCGGCGTAAAAAGTTTGCTTTCCCTTGCAAACTTTGGAGTTGGCGAAGACTCGAAGGAGGAGGCAATTTGATAATGGCTTAAGCCTTCGAGGGATCGACGCGAATGCGGCTTTCGAAACAACGAACCCCAGTAACCGACCTGTTTCGATACAGAAAACACATTTGTGGGGATTCAACCTAATCCGATAATGCTTACACCTCATAAATATTGCTCGTAAATGGATGAGATGATCAACTCGATGTAATGAATGAGCAGGCAAGTCATCGAGACAGGGTTTCACAATGTGCTTGATATCATGAAAAGCATAAGGCATGGCCCTTTGAAAAGTTGCCTCAGCGTTCTCAAGCCCAAAAGGTAATTTGCAATAAGTAAATGTCCCCCATGGACAAATGAAAGCCATTTTTGGTTGATTAGCAGGTAGAATATTGATTTGATTGTATCCAGAAAAACCATCCATGAAGGAGAATATTTCACTGCCGGCACAATCATCAATGATTTTATCGATATAGGGAGTTGGGTAATTGTCCTTTGGACAGGCTCGATTAATGTCCCTATAATCGATACATATTCTTATTTTCCCTTGCTTTTTGTTAACAGGAACAATATTCGATACCCAATCCGTTAATGGGATCGGATAAATGAAACCTGCTTTGAGTAATTTTTCAACTTCTGCTTTAATTGCAGCAGCTTTTCTTGGGTGGATCTGACGCAAACGTTGCCGGACAAGTTTAGCATCCGGGTAAGTTTTGATTTCATGAACAAAAATTGCGGGGTCAATTCCTTGCATTTCCTCATATGACTAGTCAAACACGTCGCGAAATTCTTGAAATAGGGTCTTATATGTTTGAATTTCATCTTCCGTACAAGAGGCACCTATATGAACATTTTCAACAATTCCAGGCTTAACCGAAATGTCAAGAGGAATAGTTCGAGAAATATTTCCCAAGTTTAACTCATAATTAGGATGTTTCATTGGATTCTGAGCTTCCTTGACATATTCATTCGTAAAAATTGGTGAAAAATCATTTTCAAAACGATCCCCCTAGGGTAAAAACGAAGATCTATGATGAAGATCTTCCCATGGTAAATCATCGACACATATGATTTCACGAATTTGCTCATCTGTTTGAACAAGTTCAGAAAACGTTATTGAATTCGAGTTTGATGTTGAAAGTGATTCCTCATGGACCACATTCATTAAGTCAAGTTTGGTTGAAGATATATCGGAAAGCGACTGCACGACTTGATACGCAATTTCATATGGACACAAAGGCATAACATCACCAAATGAGTCTATCTCAGATTCAGAAGGTATGATCCAAGGATCATCATAAACAATGGTGTCTGACGAAATCATATGAATGGTTGCAATAGAAGATGATGCGTTGATAGGAGGAAAAGGAAAAGTTCCCAGTAAACCGGCGTCTTTAACTAGTCCTACTCCAACATCCTTATATGGGATAGTCGTTCTATCGACATGCTGAATGCTTTCAGCAGAGGCTGGGTCGAATGAAAAGTAAGACAGCTGGTCTAAGGTTACGATCTTCCCATTATGAGGGAACTTTATAAGCCGAAAGACCGATGAAATGACAACTGTCATAGCGTAAGAACAACTACGACCCAAGAGAAGGTTGTAATCTAGAGGGGCATCAACCACCTCCACATCTAGATTAACGGTTTTACCTTCAACCCCTATAGGTAGATCCTGTAAAATGTCGAAAGGATGAAACCCACGACCATCAAAGGCCTTTAGAATCATCGGGATTGATTTAGTGAAAGGAGAACAAGCGATCCAACACTGTATCGACATAATACACGTTGAAGCTCCCTCATCAATCACAGTCCTATGAACAGGTCTGTTTTTTACTATCACTGGAATCTGGACATCCATTTGATGAGGTAAGCACGGTGTACTATTTTCTAGATCGAAAATTATAAGGTTCGAGTCCTGAACGTCAACAGCTCCTATAACTGACAAAAGTAATTTATGATGTGCTGGACATGATTGCAGCACTTCCAAAGTCGACATTGCTGAAGGTGAAACAACTAAATCTTCAACAATGTTATAGTTCTGAGCCGCTCTCGTATGTGGATTGAAAGCCGACTTTTGAAGTATACCCTTGGCGGGCAGTTTGATTACTAAGTCTCGATTAGGTTTCTCAATCTGTAGTGGATCGGAACCGGGAGCTGAGGTTGATGGGTTAGAATGAGAAGATTCTGCTTCTTTACCATCAACAGGACTTTTACTTCCATAATCTTGTGATCGAGTCACAATCCTAATATGGGAAATCATCAGTATGGGTTCTTCGTTGGCATTTGAGGAAGAACCTATCATCTTACTGTCTTGACTTGGAAAAGGATCCTTCAAAACAACAGGAGTTTGGGAACCTTTGACAATTTTCGCAACCTCTGCATGATGAGGGCAGTCTCTCGTAAAATGCTCTTCGTCACAAATGAGACAAGGATAACGAGGTTTGCATTTCTCATCAATTGATTCCACTTTTTATGGTTTCTCTTTCGAATTTTTATCTGTTTTATTTTTCTTCTTCCCTTTCTTCTTACCACCGGATTTTGATTTGGCTGTAGATGACTCTACAACATGAATATCAGTGGAAAGTTCCGCGAAAAAATCTCCTGCCGGGGAATCTGGCAAGGTTATGATAGGAGAAGAATTCTTGGAAGACTTCTTCCTACTTTTGGTATTAACCGTAGCAATCATACCATCAGCGGCATGAGACCCTGAAGGAGCTGCAGCGATTTGATTTTTCTTGGGAAGATCGGGGATTTTCTCATGTAACGTACCTGACTGAGTATAAACTAAGTCAAGGTACTGTGCTTGAGCAATTACTTGCTCCTCAGTAACGACTCCGGCCTTAGCTACATCCTCAGTGATCTTGGGCAGTAAAGATTTTACAAACCATTCAACTAAGATCTGATCCGGGATAAAAACTTTCACTATGCATCGTCGACATCTCCATTCATGAATGTGATCTGAAATGTAAGTGGGCATTGACTGCTTTAACAAAGTTAATAATTCCGTGCCATTGTCATATCTGACTGGCAACTGAAAATGAGTTAAAAACGAAGTAGCTAACTGACTAAAGTTATAAAAAGTGGCTCACGGTAACTCAATGTACCACCTGGTCGCAAGACCAATTAGAGTGCACTGGAAAAGTCTTAAATGGATTGAATCATCTGAAATGGAATTAGACGCACACCAGAGGTGATAAGTCATCACATGGTTCGAGGGGTCCTCTCCTGGTTTACCTTCAAACTTAGGAATATCACTATGCAACTTATTCGGCATTGGTGGCCAAAATGGAAGATAGTTAATTGGATCGTTCGTAAGGTGCGACAAGTCAGGCAAATCCAAAGTTGCGATAAATGGTAACTGACGATTAGGGTCCCTAAAACTTTGGGTCGTCAGACCAGCCCCAGGAGGAGGATATCCAGGATAACTTGGAATTGGAATTGCATTTGGGATATTATATCCTCTTGGAAAACCAGGATTAACCAGACTGTACTGGGGTTGTTGAGGTTGTTGATATGTATACCTAGGGTATGGTTGATACTGATAGACTGGCTGCTGCACAACAGGATCGAATTGGTACTGTCCCTGGTACGGTTGTTGAGTAAATTGAGGTTGACTTGTGACAACCATACTTAAACCAGGTTGTCCTGCAGGAATCTGAACCGAAGTGTGGATCGTGGGTCCAGATTGAGGTAAAGATGTCTGAGGAGTTGATACAGGAACAGTAGAAACCGGAGTTGTCAATACTCCAGAAGTAGGTGGGGTAGATGGAACAGATGTTGCAGCAGTTGCAGCAGCCGTTTGAGGCGGAGTACAAGGCGTACTAGGCCCAGGCTGATAAACTACAGAAGGTGTTGAAGTTTGAATAGTAGACTGGACAGGTTACTGGGGTGAACCAGAAACCAGGGGTTGTCCAGTTTGAGATAACAACTGTACATTCGATTGCAAGACCTGTTGGGATTGGGATGGATCCCACACTACGTTCATTTCGGGGTATGACCCATAACAGGTTGAGAATATTGAGGACCATAACCGGGTTGAGGATAGGGTTGATAATTTAACGGTGCATTTCCAGATCCTTGAAGAAATGATTGACCAGAAGGTGTTTGGTAACCTTGGGTTGGGTACTGACCTTGGGGTTGATAACCTTGAAGCACGTACTGATACTGGGGTTGACCTTGAGGTACATATTGATACTAGGGTTGGCCTTGAGGTACATATTGATACTGGGGTTGGTCTTGAGGTACATATTAAGTCTGGGGTTGACCTTGAGGAACGTACTATCCCATGGTATGTATTGTCCTTGAGGTTTCCCCCCAGGCAGAAATTGGGTACCTTGAGGTTGCCCCCCAGGCGATACTTGAGGATTTTGAGGCTGCCCCCTAGGTGGTGACTGGCCACCTTGAGGTTGAGGATTAGGAATAGCACCTGACATCATGAAAATATCTTCTACACTCAACGGCTTAGTACCATTATTTCCAGTTAATAACCCTTGTTCGATAGGTTGAGGAGATGCTCCCGAAAAAGTACCAGAAATTGACTGATACCCAGCGGGAACAGAAGGATCGCCGTAAAAAAAGGTTTTCGGAGATTGAGAAAACATGGACGACTATCTTGACATATTTAATGGAGGATAGTAACCTCTAGGTGTTGGGTGATAAGAAATACGAGGTGGTGAAAAACTTAGTCCCGGGTAATCCAAAAAATTAGTCAATGAAAGATACCAAGCACTGCTCCTAGGTGGACTGTAAAATATTGATTCACGCTCCCTAAGATCTATAACAGGTCGATCTTCAGGGATAGGGATGCCTTCTTCTTTTTCCGGAATAGCAAGTTCTTCAATAGCTATTAGTCTAGAAGGAAGATTTTGGGTAATTATTCTTTCTACCCTAGGTGAACCAAGACCACTAGAAGCTGGAGAGGGAAACCCTGATGTTGGAGTAGCAGAAATGTCAGTTTCGGGTTCAGATATTTCAGGTTCTTCACCTATATCACTAGTAGATGAAACACTACCAATAACTTCGGAAACAGACACAGACTGTGGATTATAATCTACTACTAAAGCTTGAAAATCAGGATGTACCACCAAAGAAGTCTCTCCTTCTTTAGGTGACCCAACTCTACTATCTCTAGGAGTTACCAGGGCCCGTAGCCCTTCAGGTTGGCTAGGTGAAAACTCAGGAGGTTGGCCCCGAAGTCTACGGGACTTCCTCGGTAATTCAGCCACGGTTAAATATTTTAACTACTTCACACGAAAACAAAGTAAAATCTCAATGAAAACCACCTAAAGCCTCTAAAGAACCAAACAAATTGAATCATACGCCTAAAGAATCTAGGAGATCAAACCACACACAAACAATAACTTTCCGTACTGAAAACACTAGTTGGTGATGAAATCCAACGTCACAGAGTTCAATACAGAAATAGTGGTTGGAACAGTTACCCTGGAAACCTGCTTAATGAATAGACTAGCACAAGTTTCTCCACTAAACCGTCTCGAGTGAAGAGAACCCCCCAGAAAATCCAAGTGAGTCTAGCCGACGTCTGCTCCAGGTACAGTGGGATCTTCCCACCACCGTCACCTTAGGAAGAATCTTTATAGAATATGGTCACTATGGTTACCAACGGAAACAAATATACCTGGGGGAACAGTCTACGATCCGATACGCACGCAAAGGCAGAGTAGCAAGCTCAATCCCCTTGAAGGCTCCTTGACATAGTCCAAGGTTTACCAACAAGTGACCCCAGGCTCCTCGACAATGGTCAATCCGAGGTTTACCGTTTTTAATAAGTGAATACCTGGTGTCATTCCCAATGAGGAAGGATTGATTCCCACACTGGTTCAGACATGATCTCGTGCTTCTCCTTTAAGAGGAGCTTTCCAAGAGCATAGATGCAACAGTTGGATTTCTCTCCTACCGAAAGATACATCTACTTGTTTGTTTTACTATCTTGGAGAGTTAATTCCTCCCTACTCCAAGACACTAGCCTAAGCTATGTTGGTGTAATAGAGCCCTAGAAATAAAAATATTACTAGATTGATTTTACTTTAAGCGTTATTTTTATTGTTTTTTGATTAAGTCAAGAGGTGCGGTGAGATGAAAATCATGGTGTGAAGACTCGACTCGAAATCACTAAAAAATGCACTTAAGATGATTAAGCAATCTTTTCCCTTCAATGAACTTCTAGCTAGGAAAGAGTTTGAGAATGCAAATGCTTGTAAACACAAATCTTTCTTAACAAACAAATTAAAAGAAGAGTTTTTGTCTTTTCCAATGCACTCAAAACGAGACAACTAGTTATATTCACAAAAATTTCCCTTTTTTTCAAACATTCAAATACTACAAAAACAAATTTTTTCCAAAAGAGATTTTTTTTATTTTTATAAAACACTCAAAACTATGGATAAAGCAAATCTTGAGATCTATAAACTATAAAAAACTATTTGAAGTAAAAGCTTACAAGATGTCGTTTTCAAGGATGTTTTACTTGGCTATAAGCAAACCAAGGACCAACTTGTCCAGAATCACAAATCAGTCAAAAAACAACCAATTTTTGTTTTCTTTTGTAAAAATGAAATCCAAACTTTTAACACAAGCTTTTTCGAATTTTTGCAAAGAGAAAACACAAGATGGATTCCTCAACAAAGGTAGATTTTGCAAACGGTCAGACTCATAAGAAGGCCAGTAAAAGCAAAGGTGATCTGAGGCTTCTACAGCTTCTAAGCTCTGAGCTACTACATGACCAAAATGAAAATCAAGACCGGAAACCAAAACTTCTAGGAATTTCACCTAAAACCCTAACACCAATGGAATTAACCTAAGGAAAGTTCTTAACAAGTCACATGCAGGACTGGGCAGGGGATAACGACATCTTAAACAAATACTAAACTAACTGAAAGAACAAATCTTAAGTTTTTCAAAATTTTAGCAGGGTCTGCAGGCCCACAGTTCACACAGGTGCGGGAACGCTCTGTGTGAAAAGCAAACATGCATCTAAGTACGCACTGTGTTGCAAGCAGAGGGTGCAAGCTTCTCCTAAAGTTATGAAAACCAAAAATAATCCTAGATCTACTAAATCCACCCAATTCCACACACAACAAGCCAAAAATAGAAACAAAAACACAGTTTCTCAGGTCAAAGTAAAAACAAGGAAAACAATCAAGTCCCCAGTGGAGTCACCATTTTATCACACGGAATGAGTCAAGGTTGCGGACAAGATCGACCTCCCTAGCATCTAAAGGTATCTAGTGACAAGCAAGCCAATCAAAAACTATCTTTCTCTAAATATGCAATTAAAAACAAAGGCAAACAAGTGTTTTAGGCCTACCTTGGATCCAATGCAAGTTTGTGGAAGCCTCACTCCTTTGATCCAAATGAGCTCTCTTGTAGCAAGTCTGCAAACACAAACAAGCAAACAAATTAAATAGCACCTGAAAAGCCAATATCATAAAGCATATCCATCATAATGATCAAGGAATTTATGAAACAAATCACATAAGATAATTTGTTGACAAAAATGAATCTGATTGTATTAATTCAAATCAA
>APFE031436458.1:17156-44320 GCA_000404065.3 Pinus taeda | reverse complement strand
ATCCAAAACTACTCAAGCGTTGAGGACAACACTTTTTTGAAGGAGAGGGGCATGTTAGGTCCCTATAATACTAGTGCATTCCCCCATTATTATTACCATTGTAGTACCTTATTGTTATTGTTGTGCCCATGCTGTCCCCATATTGTTATTATTGTGACCCATAAAAGCCCACTATTGTTATTGTTGTGCCCTACATTATTATTGTTATGCCATCTCTAATTATATTGTGACCTGTTAGACTCCTATATATAGAAATGAGGTTTTTTCATTTGAATCATCCAAGAATTGTTAATTTGTGTAATGTAAAGGAGGTTGCCCCCTCGAAGAGGCTAATTGTGAAGTAATTGATGTATCTCTTCTTCTATTTTGCGAGTTGGTTCCATAAAAAATTTCATTTAGCTTAGAAATATTTTCATCATTGAAATATGCACTTTCAAACAAAGAATTCCGTGGATATAATCCTTTGCAATAATGATTGAATGCCATGTGAAAAATATTTAAGGAATATATGCTACCATGAGGTAGTGTTTTGTACCAGAATTTAGCACCTTCCTCTAAATAATGAATGAACAACTTCATTTTCACATATTTAAAAAAAATACCTACTTGTTCCATGTACTCATGAAAATCCTTGAGGTGTTGGCCTGACCTTTCATCTATGTATCCACTAAATCTAGGAAAAGTGGTATACCATTCATGAACATCAAGGACCTAATTGGGATAGCCAGTAATAGAAGAAAATTCCAGTGGGGAAAATTTGTTGGCCAAGAATTTGATCAAGGAGCCCATTTTGAAAACCTCTCTAGGTGAGTGATCTCAAATTCAAATGCATGGGAAGTTATCTGTTGTTCAACATCAGATCGAGTATGAGGCCTCTTGAAAGACAATATGATCAAATAAAGATATAGACAGTGGAGTCTCTAGGATGTTTATAATGAAATTAAGACAGTGGAGTCTCCACGATGTTCATAATGAATTTAAGGCAGTGGAGTCGCCAGGGTGAGAGATATTCAACCCACACTTCCCTTGCTCACCCAACAGAGGGAATGTAAAAATTTGTTGTTCCCAAGGAAAAGTATTTCAAATTCGTTCCTCGATAACAATGCTAAAAATATGTTGTCGCTTTTTCTAACACTTGTAACACAAGTGCTTTAGGAGATATGAAAGCTCCTAGAGATAACCTCTAGTTTGATTGTAGACCAATGCTTAGGACATATTAAAGAGAGGATTGCATTTGAATAATGTTAGTGAGGGCTTTCTGCTGCACTCCAATTGTAACTTGGTTTGAAAAACCTACTAAAAGGGGGCTTGGTTCAATAGCCCTTCATTAAGGTAAACTCAAGCCAATACATGGATCTAAATATAAACGGGGTAAATCAGGCCAATCTTAAAGAGGAATGTCTTGTTCTAGTGGCTGACACACAACAACAGGAAAATTTAATATTGGCATTGTAGTAAAGTGAAGAGGAGAAAAGAGAGAAGAGAATTTGATGCATAGGGATGTAAACAATACAGAATCCTAAGAAACAATGTTTTGGCATAAATATGGAAGACTTAAGAGGCGAAATGGGAGGAATGGTGGACCACTAATTAAGGTCCCAAGCTCTATACATCATGAGTATATTTGTCACCAACTGACATTACTAAATCTGTGCACATTACAGGGACATAAGTAGATTTGTAGCTGACAAAGGTACTGTTACTACTTACCACAAATATATAATCATAAAGGAGAGTGAAACCAACAACTTCATTACACTATTTCACAGGGAGAAAAACATACATGAAGTGATAAACAAGGGAAAACATACTGCTAATTGATCTACTTGGAATAACCAAAGTGTTTTATTAAGCCTAAACATGAGTCCAATTCACCAGTCCATTTACATCTACAAATGTATTTCTCAGTCCCTAGTAAACAGGTAGATAGAACCAAAATGGAATCAAAAAATTTGGACCCTGCAGGTGCAGAATTATGGAACGTCAATTAAGGCTTTCTCCCCCTTATTTATAAGGAGAGGGGAATCTTTGGAAAGAAATTACAAAATATCCAAGCCTGAGCTCTAGCTGTCTAATAGACCAACTGTCTCAGCGTGCGAACACTGTTGCCCAAAATGATTGGATTTAGATTTGATTTCATTCTTTGAGATATAGAAATTATAGAATAATAAGAAAAGGAAAACAAAATGATGATGGTAGAGAAATATCTCCATGTTGTCTCTATGATGGTCTTGGATTAGGCCATGCCTCTACGCTGATGTGCCTTTCCTACTGCTTGACTAGTTCCTGTCGCTTCTACCTTAAATTCCTAACTTCTCCTTACCTCCATTCAATAACTTCGTTTTCGACCCATTATGTATTTAAAGCTATGGTCCAACCACATTCCTTCCACATTATGCCTCGTACTCTCTCGTCTAGTTCCTTATCACTTTCAGTCTTAACGTCTTTAGTTATTCTCTTATAGGAATCCAGAATGATCACCAGTGATGGGTGTTGTTCTAAACATAGCTTCCGACCCATTACGTCTTTTAAAGTTCTATACCATCTATCGAAACATAACATGCCTCATAAAATAGCGACAATATAATATCGTGGATTATCCTTGTCCCGATCTTTACAGGTAACAAGTCCTGTGAAATAGCGAATTTAGATCTCTTTAGACCACTTTTTCTTTGAGCTTTTTCATTATTTCTTCATCATATGACCAGGGGCTATGACCGTGTGCTTAGCCCTAAGGCACTAGGGCCTTTAGACTCTTTTCTAGGGCCCTTTTTCCCTTTATTAATTTCTTCGTGACCTTTCCTTTAAGTTCCTCTAACGACCGCATGCTTAGCCAAATATCGGAGCTTGGCAGTCAACAATTTCATAACATGGTATTTGGTACACCCTTCAAGAACTTGCGATTGTGATAGCCCTTTAGTGCTCGGTCTCCAGCTCTTACTTTGGATTTTTATGCCTTTGTGATCATGAACCAGCCCTCGCATCATAGCTCCCTTATTGGCAATTTATAATAGGGGATTTTTCTTGTTCCAATGTTACAAAATGTCGATTACGGACCTCCGACTATGACGTCATCAATGCCATGTGTCCTCCATGTGAGTGGTGATACGTGTCACCCTGTTTTTCCCTCTTTGGACCCATGAAAATGTTGAATCTGTATGCCACGTGTCCCCCATACTATCACATCATGATGATGTTAGACACCATGTGGCTTTATCAAGACCAATAGTATTCCACCATGCAGCCCTCTAGAAGAGAGAGAAAAGGCCCTCATGCCCTTGGTCTTACACTGTGTGACTGCGATCACCGATTTCAACCCAGACCTCTGATCACCGATATACTATGTGCCTTTGGAACCTTCGATCGTCGATATACTATGTGCCCTTGGAATGTTCTATCACCGATTTGTGATTTCGGTGATCGTTGATTCACCTTGCTCCGATGTTGGACCTCTGACATTTGCGATCACTGATATGCCATATCACTGGCACCTCCGATATGACATGTTGCCTAATTCTCTACTCACTAATCTCCAATATAAGACCTATGCTTCCCTCTTTCTAAAGGACATAAAAACCCCATCTTCAATAGGCCATATCTTCTGATTCAAAAGTCCATTTTTGGACTTCCATATATTTGCTGGAAAGATTCTTATAAGCACTATCTAATGGAGAGGGCCTAATTTAGCTTTCAGTGCTTCTTTGGCTTGGGGGATGGATTCAAACCTCCCTACTCATTTTCCCTTTTGGTCAGCTGAAAACGAATTTTGCAGTGAGTAACAACATTAGCTCCAACTGGGGACAATCCCTTGCTGGCAGGCTGTTGAGAACCTGCAGACTAGTAGTCTTCACCACTGAACATGGATTCAAAAATTATAATCATTTATACAACTGGAAAATATCCATGAAACTTTATTAGTAGGGAGTCCTTTCCTCATCAAACTGAAATGCAGAAAAATAAATTCTAATAATTGGAAATTAAATGCTCAACTACGGAGCTTATTTATGTAAAACTTCTACTTATGTATAGGGCATCAATTCACCTAAGTGAGTTCAACCCTCCAATGATACCATGTCAACCTTTGGGTTCTAGATCTAATGCCTCCATGCTACTGATATTTAAAAATCACAACCAGCATACATTATGAAAAATATTTGGACAAAAATTTTGATATGTGTCCCAACCTTGGTAGTTCATGATCAACTCTTTTAGGTTCCTCCATGAAACTTCTAATGGGACTATGTTCTTGAAAATGAGTGGCTAACATGATCATGCACCCCATAAGATCTTCAGACCAAAGATTTGACACATACCTTGGAATAGATGTATATTATTGTGGGCCAAAGAAAGATACCATCTAGTCAATTACTCAATCATGAAACCGATGAGGAAAATTGGTAGGTCTCTCCCTTTCTTGAAAAGTTTCCAGGGAGTAATCTTTCTACAATAGGACATCACAAACTTTCCTTGGCTCTTCTTCAAAAATATGTTGCTAGAAGCCCTCTCCCCACTTTCTTGTAAGTAGATCCCTTTAACAATCCGCGACCATCTCATCCTCCTACGAATCATATGAATCATAAATCGGAGGAGGTTTTTGAACATGTTCTCCAGGTGAAGGATTTCAATTGTAAAATGGAGCCTCTTCTTTCTATGCATCTTCCCATGACTGGGACTATTGTAGTTCCGCATCACTTGACTTCACATCGCAGTCATACTCCTCATAAAATGGAGAATCATCAAATTCAATTGAATAAGATCTCTGAGGGTTTATTTGCAACTCGATGATATTTCCTTATTTGTTTTTTTGATTGCTCAGAAATTCTTCTTGATGTGAGTAGATATCTTCTTGGAATGGAGTCTCACAAACATCTTTAGCAGTATCATTTACCACAGAAATATTTTCATCATTGAAATATGCACAACAATCTTCAAACAAAGCATTCAGTGGATATAATCCTTTGCAATAATGATTGAATTCCATGTGAAAACTCTGTAAGGAATATATGTTTCCATGAGGTAGTGTTTTGTACCAAACTTTAGCACCTCCCTATAAAAATGCATGAACAACTTCATTTTCACATCTTCAAATACAATACCTAGTTGTTCCATGTATTCATGAAAATCCTTGAGGTGTTGGTCCGACCTTCCATCTATGTATCCACTGAATCTAGGAAAAGTGGTATACCATTCATGAACATCAGGGACCTAATTGGGATAACCAGCAATAGAAGAAAAATCCAGTGGGGAAAATTGTTTGGTCGAGAATTTGATCGAGGAGCCCATTTTGAAAACCTCTTTAGGTGAGTGATCCCATATTCAAACATAGGGGAAGTTTTTTGTTGTTCAACATCAGAGAGAGTATGAGGCCTCTTGAAAGCCAACATGATCAAATAAAGATATAGATAGTGGAGTCTCCAAGATGTTTATAATGAAATTAAGACAGTGGAATCACCAGGATGTTTATAATGAAATTAATACAGTGGAGTCACCAGGGTGAGATATTCAACCCACACTTGCCTTGATCACCCGACAGAGGGAATGTAAATATTTGTCACACCCAGGGAAAAGTATTTCAAATTCATTCCATGGAAACAATGTCAAAAAGATGTTGTCACTTCTTCTAGAACCTGTAGCACAAGTGCTTCAGGAGATATGAAATCTTTCTAGATATAGCCTTTGGGTTAATTATAGACCAGTGCCTAGGACATCTTAAAGAGAGGAGTGCATTTGAATATTATCATTGAGGGCTTTCTGCTGCACTCCAATTATCACTTCGTTTGAAAAAGATAATAAAAGGGGGCTTGGTTCAATAGCCCTTCATCAAGGTAAACTCAAGCCAATACATGGATATGAAATTATAGGGGGTAAATCGGGCCAATCTTAAAGAGGAATGTCTTGTTCTGGTGGCCGACACACAACAACAAAAAACTTTAATATTAGCATTGTAGTAAAGTGAAGAGGAGAAAAGAGAGAAGGGAATTTGATGCATAGGGATATAAAAAATACAAAATCCTAAGCAACAATGTTCCAACATAAATGTGGAAGACTTAAGAGGCGAAATGGCAGGAATAGCGGAGCGCTAATTAAGTTCCCAAGCTCTATACATCATGAGTATATTTGTCACCAACTAACATTAGTAAATGTATGCACATTACAAGTACATAAGTAAATAAGTAAATAAGTAGCAAATATATAATAATAAATCAGAGTGAAACCGGTAGCTTCATTACATTATTTCAGAGGAAGAAAAACATACATGAAGTGATAAAAAAGGGAAACATACTACACATTGATATTCTTGGAATCACCAAAGAGTTTAATTAATCCTCAACGTGAGTCTAATTCACTAGTCCATTTACATTTAGCAATGTATCGCTTAGTCCCTAGTGAACAGGCATATAGAACCAAAATGGAATCAAAGAATTTGGACCCTACAGGTGCAGAATTCTAGAACCTTTATTAAGTCTTTCTTCCCCCTATTTATAAGGAGAGGGGAAGCTTTGAAAAACAATTACAAGATATCCCAACCCGAGCTCCAACTGTTTGATAGACTAGCTGTCTCGGCGTTTGAAGGCTACTGCCCAAAATGATTTGATTTGGATTTGATTCTACTCTTGGAAATATAGAAATTATAGAATAATAAGAAAAGGAAAACATAATGTTAATGGGAGAGAAATATTTCCATGTTATTTTAGAGAATAGTCTTCTGAATTAATCACATTGTAAGGATTAAGCCAAAAGACTATTCTCTAAATTGATGGATCACAAAAGTCTTAGATCTCCACGTTATCTCTGTGATGGTATCGATCAAGCCACGCCTCTGTGCTAATGTGCTCCTTATGCTGCTCGGTAGGTTCCCGTCGCTTCCACCTTAACTACCTGACTTCCCCATACCTCCATTCAATACCTTGGTTGCCGACCCATTACATCTTTAAAGCTCTGGTCCAGCCACATTCTTGCCACATTATGCCTCGTACTCTCTCGGCCAGTTCCCTATCGCTTTCAGTCTTAATGTCTTTAGTTCTTCACTTCCTTGAACCGAGAGCGATCACCAATGATGGTTGTAGTGATGTTCTAAACATAGCTACCGACCCATTACACCTTTTCCAACTATCAGAACAAAACATGCCTCATAAAACAAACTCAATCTAATATCAGGGATTATTCCTATCGCAATATTTACATGTAACAAGTCCTACGAAACAACGAACTACGATCTCTTTAGGCCTCTTTTGATTTGAGCCCTTTTAGTATTTCTTCATCATATTAACGGGGGATATGACTTGGTACTTAGTCCTAAGGTGCTAGGGCCTTTAAACTCCTATCTGGGGCATTTTTCCCTTTATAAAGTGCTTTTCGAGCTTTCCTTTAAGTTCCTCTAACAACTTCGTGCATACCCAAATAATGGAGCTCGAAAATTGGCAATTTAATAACATGGTATTTGGTGCACCCTCCTAGAACTTGTGATTGCAATAACCCTTTAGTGCTCGGCATCCACCTCTGCCTTTTATTTTTTATGCCTTTGTGACCGCGGACCAGCGCCCGCATCAAAGCTCCTTTATCAACGATTTTCGATCAGGGATTTAGCTTGTGCTAGTGTTACAAAATTCTTATTAACGACCTCCGATTGTGAAGTCATCAATGCCATGTATCCTTTGTGTGAGCGGTGACATGTGTCACCCTATTTTTACCTCTTTAGTCCCATGAAAATTGTGAGTATGTGTGCCATGTGTCCTCCATAATGCCATGTCATGATGACGTCAAATACCATGTGGCTTTATCGGGACCAATAGCATTCCACCACATCGCCCTCTAAAGGAGAGAGAAAAGGCCTACCTACCCTTGGTTTCGCATTGAATTTCTTTGTTAAATGCTTTTAGGCATTCTCCAAATAGTTTAGACCATCGACACTTTTTCCCCACATTTCCTTTATAGTGGTCTGTCATGGATTTGCGATTGTCGATTTGCGACATGTCTTACACTGTGCGATTGTTGATCACCGATTTCAACCCAGACCTCTAATCATCGATATACTATGTGCCTTTGGAACCTTTGGTCACCGATATACTATGTGCCTTTGGAACCTTCAATCATCGTTTTGCAATATCAGTGATTGCTGATTCGCCTTGCTCCACTGTTGGACCTTTGATATTTGTGATCACCGATATGCCATATCGATGGCACCTCCAATATGCCATGCTACCTGATTCTCCAATTACTGATCTCCGATATCGGATGTCTGCTTCCCTCTTTCCAAAGGCGACAAAACCCTCAACTTCAATAGGCCATATATTCTGATCCAAAATTCTATTTTTGGACTTCCATATACCATTGAAAAGCTTATTCTGAGCACAACCTAATGGAGAGGGTTTGATTTAGCTTTGAGTGCTTCTATGGCTTGGAGGATGATTGTAAACCTCTCTGATCCTTTGCCCTCTTGGACAACTAATAAAAAAATTTGCAATGAGTGACAACAGACCACATGATGGATCTTCTGCTTCTTTAAAAGGATTACATCTACCTATAAAGGGACAAAGCCAATAGCTTCAATAAACCTTAGCAATACTTGGGAACCACTAAAGAACATCTCCACAGAAATACCAACCACATGAATTGACCTTTGACACAAACTCATTAACTAAGGATATGAGAAACTTCGTGTCATTCAAAGTCTCAGACCCCTTAAAAATTGATCACACTAGATGTAACCCTAGTAACCAAACGATACTATAATCAACAACCCAAGGATAAATAACTAGACCCCACCTCCAACACATGATAGACCTTGTTTCCTAGGGTTCCCATACCACTCCTGTACTCAAAACACCCATTCCAACTTTTCCAAGAGGACAGTGACTCAGAAGACACAAACCCAATGAGGCTACAAAACTCACACAAACCCCAACCCTCACAATATGAGACACATTCACTAACTGAGATACAAGACCCTGAATTCTTATACCCACATAAAAACCATGTAAATCAAACTATTTTGGAAACAACAAGACCAAAAGAGTTACGCAAGGCATACCAATTCCAGTCATTCGTAATAAAACCCCACAGAAAGTCACCAACTCCCTGCCTAGACACAATCGAGCCCGAAAAATTCTACCCCGTGACCAAGAATTGGAAGCATGGAACAATAATTCTTCTTTTTGAAAAAAAAAAGACACTCAAAACAAGACCTATTGAATCCCATAGCCTTATAATTTGGGGATTCACCTCCATCTCAAAAGAATTACGACTCGTGACTATAGATCCACTACTGAACCAGATACAAAAAATAATCACAGCTCCGCCATCCCTACATTCGCAAATGGCTTCCATTTACATCTCCATCACCTCATAAACAACATGCTAACTATAGGGTTACATTCTCCTACATGTGAAGTGACAAGAGCGTATGTCCTCCATTAATGCCTTGTTAATACGTCGATGGTGGTGGGCATGAAGATACAAGCCCCTTGCTTCCCTTCATAACATCCCCATCAAGGATATATCTTTTATTTTCAAGAAGAAAGGAAAAGTACAATCTCTGTGTATAGTGAAACACCAAACAAGGTTCTTTTAATCATGTTGATTCTAAAATTTGTTTAAAATAAGGTTCAACAACAATATTATTAAAAAGTATTGTTACAAAAGCACTATTAGAAAGTAGTTTTTAAAATGCAAGGAAAATTATATGGCTAGAAAGGCAGAGAATCTATTAGTCATCCTCTTTTCTAATTATTTTACTTTTATTTAAAATTTCAGTCAACACACATATGGGATTCCTTAGGAAAAGGATTCAATAATACTATTTGTAAAGCAAAATCCTTCATTTCACGATCCTGAAGAATTGCCAAATCCTTGAAAAACTCTAAGCTATTATATCTATGTGGTCTCTTTCATGTCCCTTGCAAGCATTTGCATTTACATTCTTTGTGAGGGTATCAGTGTAGACTTCTTTTGTTTTCCATTCTTGGAGAAATGAGTTGAATCATTACTGGATTATTTGGAAAAATATTTAAGTCATTATACACCAGCATTGTACACCTAAGTCAACAAGGGAGGAATAACCCAGACCGAGGCTCTTTAATAGCCCAAGTTGTTTGGTGAGGCTACCCTTGATGGGTTTATAGGATCTGTTGGCCTTGGTTCTTTTCCTCTTACAAAGAAGTGAATCCGGGTAAACTAATCCTAATCTAAACTATGGTTATCCTATTCTAAAATAAAACTAATTCTACACTAAATTATGATTAAAGTAAACTATAAGTAAATTATCAGGTTAGCTATACAAATTCAGAGAGGAAAATCAAACAACCTAAACTTGATATGCATATAAAAGAAAAAGGTTGAATTTTTCACTGTTAATGAACTACGATATGCTAAGAAATTATAATTTATATAATTCATTTACAAATTAGAATTAAGAGATATAATACTATAATCCTGTTATAGAATCAATCTATAATACAAAATTTACAAAATTATAATGCTACTGCTACCCAAGAAACATGTGGGAGGAAATCAAGGAAAAGGTTAGTAGTGGATCAAGGCAATAAACGAGTTTAAGAAAATTGAAGCATTGAACAAATTCAAAGTTGCACAACCACAGAGGTTGTTGTTATAGTGTTTGGGTTGTGGGGAACCCCACTATTATAAGAATTTCCCTCATCGCACTAAAATCAGGCTTACTGCAAGAATTCAAGAAGCTTCTATGGTAGGGGATGTGGCCAAAAATATACTAAATATTAATGCAGGTCTAGAATATCATTAGGCGAAATATCAGCCCACCATGATAGATTTTGAAGGTAAGATAGCTAACCAAACTATCTCTATTTTAATTGACCCAGGAGCAAGTCTTAGTTATGTTAGTCCAAAAATAGTTGAGTTGTGTCACCTGTTAAGTACTAAGTTTAAAAATTCAAGGCTAGTGCAACTGGCCACTAGGGTGAAATGTAAGGTGACAACCAAGGTAGAGAGTTTTCCTATGGAGATTGGAGGGCAATAGGTTAAGGTAAAGTTGAATATATTACCTTTAAGATCTTATGATGTGTTAATAGGAATGTATTGGCTGGAAGGACATTGGTCCCTACTAAAATATAAGGAAAGAACCATTAGTTTCCTCACAAACGAAGGAAGCAGACAAGAAATCCAGTGAATTAAAAGGAATGTTAAGTTGTGATCCATCTTTGCTAATTAGCTAAAGAAATGCACCTGTAAAGGCTACCAAATTTTTGTTATTCAAGTGGGTTATGCGAAAACCAAGGATAAGTTAGCTGCTTTAGAAAAAATGACTCCATCATGGTGGTGGTGGACAAATTAAGTAAAACTACTCATTTCATTCTTGTTAAATCTACTTATAAAAGTGTGGAAATTGCAGATATTTTTGTGAAATAAATATTTCGGCTGCAAGGCATGCCAAAAGTGGTGATTTCAAATTGGGATGTAAATTTTACATCCTCATTTTGGAAATCGCTCTTTATAGGGTTAGGTACACCGATTCATTTTAGTACCGCCTATCACTCTCAAACATATGGACAAACTAAGTGAGTAAACCTAGTTTTGGAGGATATGCTGCAAATGCATGGATTGCAATAACCAACCAAATGGGAAGAATATCTTCATTTGGTTGACTTTTCCTATAATAACAACTACCACGAATAATTGAAAATGAGTCCATATGAGGTATTATATGGTAGGAAGTGTCAAACACCTGCTAACTAGACTAGTCCAGAAGATAAAATGATATTAGGACCCGAACTATTGGAAGAAATGGAGTTGGAGGTAAAGAATGTCCGACAGAATCTGAAAGCTACTCAGGGTAGGGAGAAAGCATATGGAAATAAAAAAAGAAATTACAAATAATTCCAAATAGGAGATCACATCTATGTTCGAATAAAACCCAGGAAGAGCACACTACAATGGGGTAGATGTGCTAAGCTAGCACCTCGCTATTATGGACCTTTCCATGTCTTAGAAAGAATAAGGCCAGTAGCCTATCAACTTTCTCTTCCAAGTTATGTAAAAGTTCATAATGTATTTCAAGTTTCCCTGTTAAAGAAGTATGTGTATGATTCCAACCATGTTATTAACTGGCAAGATATACAAGTAAGTATAAATGATTTTGAAAAAATGCATCTATCAATGATTGAAGACAGTAAACTAATGATTTTAATGATGCTTGACAGGTCAAACTAGATGGGGAATTTCTAGTAGAGCCTCTGCATATTCTTGAACAGAGAGAAAACACGTTGCGGAAGCGGGTTATCACCTAGGTTAAAGTGAAATGGAAGCACTTTATCCCAAAAGAGGCCACCTGGGAGGTAGAGGTTGTCATGCGACAAGCATATCCCAACCTGTTTCAAGGGAAAGAATAAACATCAGGGATGATGTTCTACTCGAGGGGGGGAAGATGTAACACCCTTATATGCTGAAGTAAATTCTAGAATTATTGTTAATGTTATTATTATTGTTAGTTTCAAGTAAAAAGGAGGAAAACAATTTATGAAAAAAAATTGTTAAGAAATGGAATAAGGATGAAGACTTATTAACTAATTAAAAAACTTCCAAAAAAAATGAGGGAAATTATTCCTTTCATTCTGGGTCCTGGAGATAAAATATCTCTTGAGGGACGAGAAGGGGTTAGCCAACAGAAGGCAAGCTGCCTGAGGAAATAAAGAGAAGGAATTTGAATGTTGTCGGAGGGTTTTCCTGAGCTGGTTCAAGGCCAATGGAAACTCTCCAGTCATATGAAAATCTTAATGTTCCAGGTTGGACTAGGGAAATCCTGAGTTCTGATAACTTAACCTGTAGAGGCTAATATCCCACTGTGCTCAAAAGTGAATCCTAGGAGAGGAACCTGGACGTAATTGCGAGTTCCATTGGAAGCGAGGAGCAGACTCATCCCGAATACACTTTCTTAAAGAGTTAAAGAATTCACATATTAGTAGAGCATTATGGTGTTCAAAGTATTTTGTGACTATATGCTTTTGTTATCTACCATGCATTTTTTACAGGAATTTAAATCTTGCAAGGGTAGTATTTTCTATTGCTTAAAGAAGAATCCCTATTGCTTCATGATTTCTATTATTGGAAGAATTTATGTTGCTTAATGTGAGTTATGTCAGTTGAATGTCAATAATAAACAATGGTAGATGTATAGAAGAAAAATAAAAAATGAACCTAAGAACAATGTTGTGCATGAGACACGACTATATTATGGTGTGAACAACTTGTACAAAAGTAGAACATTAATTTAAACTATGATCTTTCATATCAAGGGGTGTTTTAATAATTGAAACTTTTTAAACAAATAGTGTAATGTTAGAAGACATTAAACGATGGTCTAAATATGACACAATTACAGGTCCTATTGGAAAGGACAATTTTGGAATTATTTATTCAACCCGTAGATTTCCCTATCTGCAGGGAGAAGAGAGGAGTTAAACCCTCTAATTCTTAGATGTTAAATAGATCAAAATAACTGGAACTTAATGTAGGTTTAGATTCATAAGCTTACAAAAAAGAAATTCTTGAAATAAATAGTAAACATAGTAATGGGAGTTATGACATGCAAACCTCATCTAAGTAATGCAGAAGGCGAGAAAACCCACCTTAGTAAAAGAAAAATAAAAGGAAATAATCTAATCTAGGTTTCTCCATCTGTGCATAATGTGGTTGGTGGTTGTGTCTACTACCTGAGTTACCCCAGAGGTCAAGTTGTTTCTAGCAGCCTCACTAGTATTCCTAGGATGGAGACCAAGTATGCAATTATTGATGATTTTTCTAATTGAAATAGAAATCCTTCACCCATGAAAAATTAAAAAATGCAACTACAATCCATGTTAAATAAATAACTAACAACTCACACTAAAATCTAGACAACTTAGATTGATACAAATATGCATAATCATAGGAAATATCTATCAATGAACATGGCATGGAAATGAAACATGTCGGCTTACAATTATCTGGGGGATAACAAATTCTCACAATATGGAATCGTTAATTATATGTCTAAGCGCTAATACCTTCTAAAGGGTGAGTTAATATGTTCATTTAGGACCCCAGAAAAATAAGTATATATGGTTGACCCTAGTAAATAAATATCAGACAACTAAGTTTTTTAGCAAAATCATGCAATAGTTAACAAATACTAAATGAGATAAACATGTAGCGAGAGCATTCCATAATTAATTGATACTAAATTTCCGCATGGTTTGCAATTAAAATTACAGACAGAAGTATGTGAGTAAAAATAACCAGAAAACCTTGCCACAACAATAATCCTTATGCTCTTAAACCAACACCGGTAAGACAAACTTGGTGCAGAGAATTAATAGAAAACAAGTAATTCTGTGTAAACCAAGAATATGCCCTAAAAGCTAATTAAATAAATAATGACGATGTAACAAAATCAAGGAACCAGTTTGAACTAATAATATCAAATAAATGGTTATACACAATTAAATCGAAATGAAAAACTAGAGATAAACCCTTTGTGCATAATAGTATAGAGCAAGGAAAAGTGTAATATTGCATAGGCCTTAGGCCAAACCAGCAAGAGAAGGCCAAAGGGGTTATAGAACTGCGAAGTCCTCTCATATCCGATAAGATCCATACATTCAGATTATAGAAAAATGAGTAAACCCTTAACATTGCTGAGCGAAATCATAACCCACACAAAACTAGAGAGTGCATATAGCGTAACTAGTAGCCAACCTGGCATTCCATGAGGTTGGGTTGCTGCTGAAATCTTAGAAGCAACTTTTGTCGCAAATCCCATGGAGATTCATTGGTTTACCTGTAACAGAAAACCCAAAACCCTAGTCGTTACTGCAGAAAAAGGAAAGAAGAGAAGTGCACTTAAAGAATGACAAGGTAAAAATCCTCGGTTACCTGAGTCTGTCATAAGGAAGATAGCCCCAAATCATGGTTTGGATGACTGCAAGAGGGGAACCAGACATTCTGAACTGCGACTGTCACCGGTGGGTAAGTCTGCTTCATACTAGTATGGGAGAAGGGACAAAAAGTGAGCATCTGCAAGGATAAATCAAGGGAAAACACTGGAAAACATGTTGACCCATCAGGTAAACCCGAGGAACTTTGTAATGGCTGTATCAATTAAATATTGTGATGACATTTGGCTAGTTTTAAGGCTATAGGAAGCAGGGGCGAGAGGGGTTTGCAAAGTCATTTTCTTGATGGGGTGTTGCAACGAGTGACTATCATCGACAATCCATTCAGAGGTGGTTACCCTAACTTTGACTAGAGTTACCTAAGCTGACGGATCTTCCAAATGAACAACAACCATGGGATGGATTCCATGTGGCAATCGAGTTGAGTGCACCTGGAGGGAACAAGGATGGCCTTGGGAACTATACACAACACTCCACGATCATTAAATGCATTAATGGTTCATAAATATTAAACCATGATAATCAATGTACATAGCCCTATCGTATATCAAGTTGCAAATGAATGATTATTAGGAATTGAACCTTGTACATACTATAATCAAATTCAAGGGTTATGACTTGACTATTTAGTCAATATAATATTAGAGTAAAAGTTATATGAAATGCAATCTAATACTAATTATGATTAGTGATTAGGTGGTCTTTAATTTTTTTATGTATGTATGAATATGTATGAAATTGACTTTGGGTTAAGTAGTTAGGTGTTACAAGTGGTATCAGAGACAAGTTACAACACTATGGCCTCTAGGAAAAGAATAAAAAAAGTGTTAATGTTGCACAAAGAGAGAGAGAGAGAGAGAGAGAGAGAGAATTAACTGAAGCAGTATGAGGAGGTCACTTGGGACACCTTCCAAAAATATTTTAAGGACAAATATCTAACTGAAAGATTTTATGATAAAAAGGAAAAGTGGTTTCATGATTTGAAATCAGGACAATAGTCCATGGATGATTTCGTAACTAAATTCACTTCTTTGTCACACTACATTCCTTAGATACGGGAAGAAAAGGAAAAAGTGCGGTGTTTGATTAGTAGTCTACCAAATTTATGAAGGTAAGGCTAGAGTTCAATAATCCCAAGATGATGAACAAAACCATAAGAAAGGCTCATATTTGTTATCAGTAGATGTGGAAGAAAGGAGAAAGTGGTAAAAGTTGGCTAGTTAAAAAGCAGCAGAGGAATTTTCCAAGTATCCATAAAAACACCAAACCCCGTTGAACAAAATCAGGTCCCAAGAAACTTGTGGAAGGAAATCTGGGAAAATTCAGCAGTGGAGTAGAGCAATAAACAAGTTTAAGCCAGTTGAAGCATCGAACAAATTCGAATTTGCACAGTCACAGAAGTTGTCATTACAATGTTGGGGTTGTGGAGAACACCACCACTTTAAGAATTGTCCTCATTGCATTAAAACTGAACTTACTGCAAGCATTCAAGAAGCCTCTACAATAGGGACTGTGGCTAGAAATATTCCAAAGATTAATGCTTCTCTAGAAGATCATAAGGCAAAATATCAACACTCCATGATATAGTTTCAAGGTGAGATAACTAACCAAACTATCTTTATTTTAATTGACATAGGAGCAAGTTTTATTTATATTAGTCCAAAAATAGTTGAGTTGTGTCACCTTTTAAGTACTAAGTTTAAAAATTCATGGCTGGTGCAACTAGCCACTAGGGCGAAACGTAAGGTGACAACCAAGGTAGAGAGTTGTCTTATGGAGATTGGAGGGCAACATGTTAAGGTAAACCTGAATATATTACATTTAGGATCATATGATGTGTTAATAGGAATGGATTGGATGGAAGGACATTGGTCCCTAGCAAATTGTAAGGAAAAAACCATTAGTTTCCTCATAGAGGAAGGAAGCAGACAAGAAATCTAGGGAATTAAAACGAATGTTAAGTTGCGACCCATTTCTACTAATCAGCTGAAAAAATGCGCCCGGAAAGGCTACCAATTTTTTTTTATTCAAGTGGCTTATGCTAACATCAAGGATAAGTTAGCTACTTTAGGAAACATGACTCCATCATGGTGGTTGTGGACAAAGTAAGTAAAATTGTTCATTTCATTCCTATTAAATCTACTTATAAAACTATGAAAATTGTAGATATTTTTATGAAAGAAATATTTCGGCTGCATGACATACCAAAACTAGTGATTTCAGATAGGGATGTAAAGTTTACGTCCACATTTTGGAAAACCCTCTTTACAGGTGCTGGCTACGTGGGGCCTGACCCAGGTTCAGCGTTAGTTAGCCAAACAAATCCCTACACTACTGGCCCTTTCCGCATTAGGCCACGGAGCGCAGACCGAAGTCTCACATAAAGCAGTATGGGGGGATGCTGGAACCAATTTTTCGTACCCTGAGATGGTCGTGATGTCATTTTATACTTTCTATTCTTGCTTTCACACAAGTCACCAAGTTCTAGGGCTTTGTCATTCTAGCCCTTTATCCCGCCCTTTGATACCTCCGCGAAGGGGTACGATTGACCTTTGCACAACCCTAACCTACGATTCAGGTGCTTCGCATTGCTAGGACAACATATTGTACAGATTCCCAAGTTATCTTAAGTGTCTTACTTATCTTATTAAACGATCATAGTTAGCACTGCATAATCTGATATTCTTACTTGCTTTCATTTACCCAATATAATCACATATATTCACGCATCACATGAACATTATATATTAAACCCAAAACACAATATAACCAGATGTATTAACAAGAAATAGATACACAAAATTTGTAGAATACTTCTCTTTATTGATATCTTTAGATGATTACAGACTTTATCCGCCCTGCGCACATAGTTGCAGGGGTCCGCACACTCATCTGTGGACTTCCACCCTAGGCCTATGCGCACTCAGCTGCAGAGACTCTACCTATGCTAAGACCTAGAATTTAAACTTATTTTCCAAGACTACAAGCCTTGTCTTTCACTACCAAAAACTTATGACTACTTAGAGCTTACTTACTTAGCGCTTTTTATACAATCCCATGATTCGCGGACCATGGGTAGATCTTTACAGCCGAATTTACACTTTAAAAAATAAGGGTGGATAACCCTTTATGACTCATGACGACTTCGTGCTCCGGAACTACAAAATGCGAAGACTTTACAACTTTATTACAAAATTTTACCCAAAACATGGGCTTTTAGCCCCAAAACTATCCTTGGGGGATCTTGTTCCCAACAATAGGGTTAGGTATGCAGATTCATTTTATTACCACCTATCACCCTCAAATAGATGGACAAACTGGGCGATTAAACCAAGTTTTGGAAAATATGCTACGAATGTATGTAATGCAACAACCAACCAAATGGGAGGAATACCTTCATTTGGTTGAATTTTACTATAATAACAGCTACCACGAATCATTGAAAATGGGTCCATATGAGGTATTATATGGCAAGAAGTGTTGAACACCTACTAACTGGAGTAGTTTAGAAGATAAAATGATATTAAGATGCGACATGTTGGTAGAAATGGAGTTGGACATAAATAAAGTCTGCCGGAATTTGAAGGTTTCTCTAGATAGGCAGAGAGCATATGCAAATAAAAAAGGACAAAGAATCCCAGATAGGATATCATGTCTATGTTCAGATAAAACCTAGGAAGAGCACCCTACAATGGGGTAGCTGTGCTAAGCTAGAACTTCACTATTGTGGACCTTTCCAAGTCTTAGAAATAATATGGGCAATAGCGTATCAACTTTCTCTTCGAAGTTATATAAGGTTTCATAATGTATTTTACGTTTCCCTTTAAAAGAAGTATGTGTATGATCCCAGACACCTTATTAACTGGAAAGATATACGAGTAAGTATAAATGAATTATGAAAAAATGCATGTATCAATGATTGAAGACATGTAAACTAACGATTTTAATGATGCTTGATAGGTCGAACCAAATGGGGAAATTCTTGTAGAGCCTCTTTGTATTCTCAAATAGAAAGAAACCACATTGCGAAAGAGGATTATCACCCAGGTTAAAGTGCAATGGAAGAACTTTAGTCTAAAAGAGGCCACCTAGGAGGACGAGGTTGTCATGTGACAAGCATATCTCGGTCTGTTTCAAGGGAAGGAATGAATAGCGGAATAGTGTTATGCTCGAGGGGGGGAAGATGTAATACCCTCAGATGTTGAAGTAAATTCTAGAATTACTGTTATTTTTTTTATTATTGTTAGTTGCAAGTAAAATGGAGGAAAATAGTTTATGAAAAACAATAATAAATTTTATTATGTGATAATTCTAAAGAAAAGTTGTTAAGAAGTGGAATAAGGATGAGGACTCATTAACTAATTAAAAAACTTCCAAAAAATAGTTGAGGACAACTATTCCTTTCATTCTAGGTCCAGGAGATAAAAGATCTCCTGAGGGACGAGAAGGGGTCAGCCACCAGAAGGAGGCAGATCCACTTGAGGAAAGAAAGATAAGGAATGTGAATGTTGTTGGAGGGTTGTCCTGAGTTGGTTCTGGGCCAGTGGAAACTCTTCAGTGAATGAAAATATGGATGTTAGTGAATGAAAATATGGATGTTCTAGGCTGGACTGGGGAAGTCCTAAGGTCTGAGAACTTAAATATGTAATGTCCCACTTTGCTAGAAAGTGAATGCTAGGGGGGAACCTGGATGTAATTGCCAGTTCCATTGGAAGGGAGGAGCAGACTCATCCCGAATACAATTTCTTAAATAGCTAAAGAATTCACAAATGAGTAGAGTTTTTTGATGTTCAAATTATTTTGTGACTATATGCTTCTTTTATCTACCGTATTTTTATAGGAATTTAAATCTTACAAGGGTAGCATTTTATATTGATTAAAGAAGAATCCTTGTTGCTTAATGATTTCTGTTGTTGGAAAAATTGATGTTAATGTGATTTTTGTCAGTTGAATGTCAATAATAAACAATGGTAGATATATTAAATAAAAATGAAAAATAAACCTAAGAACATTGTTGTGCGTGAGTGAGACAGGGCTATATTATGATGTGAAAAACTTGTAGAGAAGTAAAACAATAATTTAAACATTGATCTTTCAAATAAAAGGTTGTTTTAATAATTAAAACTGCTTAAAAAAATAGTGTAATGTTAGAAAATGACAAACGATTGGTGTAAATCTGACACAATTACGGTCATATTGGAAAGGACAATTTTGGGATTGTTTCTGCAACCTGTAGATTTCCCTATCTGCAGGGAAAAGAGAGGAGTAAGAGTGGAGACAATTTTCACGCCACCCCTATATTTATTGAAATGAATCAAACTGCAAACAATGCATGCACAACCCTGATCAAGGCACGTGTGGATAACCACTCTGAAAAAACTACGTGTGCAATCTTTAATTGGAAACAGATTTTTCTGGGCCATAAAGTTGTAAACAGATTTACCAAAAGGAAACGAACATATCTTTATATCAATTCAAATCCCTTCCTCTGTTTCCGTCGAGAAGCAATAAAACTCAGAGCTTTTTCTGTGTTTCCCTCTTCTGATACAATGTTAAAAATATAGAGATCAAAGAGAGCGATTAAACACACAATATCAAATATACTGTAATATTTTTACTCATCACAATAGTTACATATATAATATATATAATTCATATTTACTAAATAACTTCTAAATAAACACTTAAGAATTCTCAATAACAACTCATATAAACATTACTTCGAATAACATTCTTTTTTATTTACTCATCGAATTAATATCTATTTATATCTCGAAGTATTTAAAACAAAACAGAATTTCTCACCAAAGAATAAAGGCGATTAACTAATTTTCAATAATCATTCTAAGTCACATTTCTGGCAAATTTCAAGGTCGTCAAAATTTCATTTGAATTAACTTTTCGGAACATAAAGAAAAAACCGTATAAAACTGACTCCAGCAAATCAAACAAATAACAGTTAAATAACACTCGCAGTTACATGCAATGCTCCTCCTCGGATACATATCCCTCATTTCTTTCAAATCGAAAACGACATATCAGCGCAGCCACCAACCATCTATATATCAATTACAGAAAATAATTTTTCTATCCACGTGAAAGAATATTTAACAAACATCAGATTTTCGAACCATCTCTTGATATCGTTATGGTGGAGTGTGAATTTTTCTTTTTCTTTCATCCTTTCTTCCCGAAGCTTATGGAGAGCATCCATCCTACGTTGAACTAGTTGGCAAGGCTTGCCTTGGGATTCTTGGGAAAGCTGAAGTGCAGTGAATTAGATATTGGGTGGAAACATGGATTCTTTACCATAGACTAGGAAATACAATGAGGCAATCAAAGAGATCTTGGGTGTTACATAGTTAACCCATAATGCATTTGTCAGGGTGGTATGCTAGTTGCGTTGCTCAGAGAAAACAGTTTTTTTTATTATGCGGATGAGGTTTTTAGTTGTGGATTCTGCTAGACCGTTTCATTGCGGGTAATAATTAGATGAGTGTTTCAGCACAATACCATTATGTAATGAAAAATCATAAAGTTTCAAAGACGAAAAGTATGTTTCATTATAAAAAACAAGTGATACCAAAACGTCGAAGCGTGAGATAATGAGATGAGTGTTTCAGCACAATACCATTATGTAATGAAAAATCATAAAGTTTCAAAGACGAAAAGTATGTTGCATTATAAAAACAAGTGATACCGAAACGTCGAAGCGTGAGATAATGTTCTGCTGGAGGAAGTTGATGACCTCCTGGTCATTCACTTGTTTGAGCGAAACTGCTTCTGTCCACCAAGTAAAGTAATCAGTTGTTGTTAGAATATAGCGGTGTTTCTTTGACGAATGTGAGAAGATTTCCCCAATGATATTTAGGCCCCACTGTTGGAATGGTTCAGTCACTGCAACAAGGTGCAGTGGGGCTACTGATCTTCGTGTCCTATCGACGCATTGTTGACAGACCAGGAACTTGCGGGAATAAGCATGTGCATCCTTGAATAATATGGACCAGTAGAAACCAAATCGCATTATAACTTTGTGTGCACTAGTGTTTCCCACAAGGTGACCCCCGGCAGGTCCATCATGAAGATCTTGTAGTACCTTCTCGGATTCATGTGCCTCTAGGCACCTGAGCAAAACTTCGTTATTGTGCTTCATGTAAAGCACTCCATGCACCAACGGATATGCAAAGGCTTTGAGGCGTAATGCCCTCTTTTTTCTGATAGAAAAGTGAGAGGGTATGGTGTCATGCTCAAGGTACTGGCGCACATCTGTGTACCAAGAGATTTCATCTTCAGTGGGTGTTGCTTGCCTTATATCATACATCTCAATTTCCTACTCCCAGTCGGCGAGCTCTTCTTCACTCTCCGATGTGTGTCCTGCTTCAGCTGCAAGTCTACATAACCTGTGTCATTTGATCGTGTGAACTGGCTTGATTTCAAGATCATACTCTTGCAATCCAATCATCCAATTCACACATCATTCACCCAGTTCTTGTTGTACAAGCAATGTGCAGACTGTTGGGTGAGGGACGAAGACTGTGCAGTGGTTCTTTAGCAAGTAGGGCCTAAAGTGTTTCACCGCCTTGTAAATTGTATATGCTTTCTTGTCAATGGTGGGGTATTTGAGTTCTAGTCCCTTCATTCTTTCACTCACGAAGCAGATTAGGCGTTCATGGTTTGTTTCATCCTTCTGAGTGAGTATTGTAGTGAGCGAATTATCAGAGGTGAAGGTGTATAGCAACAAATCCTTTTTGAAGTCTCGGATGTAGAGTGCAGGCGCTTCTGCAATATCCTGCTTGATCCATGTGAATGTATACCTTTCCTTCTTTCCACAGTTGTAGACTGCATATTTCTTTATCATGTCATGCATGGGCTTGACTATATGTGCATAAGCCAAGATGAACTTTTGGAGGAAGTTTATCTTGCCCAAGAAGGACTGCATAGCTTTCTTGTTAACTGGGTAAGGAATCTGTGCAATAGTCTGAACCTGGTCTCAATCCACCGTCATCCTACTTTTGGCAACAATGTGTCCGAGAATATTCCCCTCAAACACTGCGAATACGCTCTTTTTGGGACTCAAGGAAATCCCGTATCTCCAGCATCACTCAAATAATTTCTTTAGATGGAATAGATTCTCTCGTCTTTTTGAGAACATAGTCACGTCGTCGAGGTATACCACTACACTCTTTCTGATGAGTCCATGAAAAACGATGTCCATGGCATGCTGAAAGGTTGCGCCTACATTTATAAGCCCAAAGGTCATTTGTCTATAAGTGAATGTACCCCACTTGGTACAGAAGGTAGTCTTAAGACTGTCAAGTTCTACTACAGAACCTTATTATATCCCGAAAAATTGTCGAGAAGGGAAAACATTTGTGCCCCAGATACTATTTGTAGAAAGTGGTCCATGGATGGCATGGGGTAGTTGTCTTTTTCTGAGGTGCGATTCATGTTCTGGAAATCATCATACAATCCCCAGACTTCTTTTGTACAAGAACAAGGTTTGAAACCCACGTGGAATGACAAACTTTGTATATGATCCATGCATCCAATAGCTTAGTGAGCTCTTTCTGTATGAGGGGTTCAAGTGACAGATGGACTTTCCTCAGCTTTTGCTGATATGGCTTGACCCCTTCTTTGATCGGAATAACATGTTGGATGATTCGCGTGTCATAGGTTTTCAAATCATCATATGTCTACGCGAACACATCTTGGTACTGTTTGAACAAGTGGACAAAGGTCTGTTGCTCTTGTTGTGTGCAACATGTACCAAGATTGAAAAACTTCGGATCTTGTTCTATTCCCAAGTTGATCAGTTCATGCATCATGGTGGAACTGTGGGTCTTGCTGTTCTTCAGCCCTTGAAAAAGTTCTTGCAAGTCATAAAACTTTTCTAATGTTGCCACACTCTTTGTGATATGGTGCCCTTTCATGTTACGATCTTCTGTTTATAGAGAGTGATCGTGCTCGTCATCATCTATCACTGCATCTTTGAAGGCGCCAACGTTGGCCATGAAATGTAGTATCTATTGATCATCATTAAACACAGATAAATTAGTTATGTTATCCGGGATAGATGGTTTGTACAAAATTTCAATAGTAAATCTATCCCTAATCAGTGACATTCTTGAAGCTGTGTTTGCCAGAGCATTGGCAGCTGCATTACACGTATTTGGTACAACAATGATGTTAAATGCTTGGAAGTTAGAGATTAGCCTCCATACCTCTTGCTAGTAACTTTTGAGATGCGATGACAAATAGTGAATGGTGGTACATACCTGTCATACCACTATCTCTTAATCACTTACCACTTTGAGAGCGACCACGTTGACGTTCATGGCTTTCTGCAAGCCCAACACGAGTGCTTTATACTCAGCAACATTGTTCATGCACTCGAACTCTAAGCAACTTCAAACCAGATGCTTCCTATTGTATGGGTCGATCAAGACACACATGACTCCTGAGCTATCATGTGTCTTTAATCTGTCAACGTACAAGGTCCACAACTTTTCTGTACACAGACCGGTTGATGTGCTAGTAATATTGCCACAACTATTGCTACTACTACGGCTACTATTGGTACAATGCACTGTAAATGTTTCATTACCATCAATTGGGCAAGGAAGGAGTCTCAACTGCATGTCTAGAGGGGTTGGGGCTGGCTGTGCAGGATAACACCCTAATGTTGTTTCCAGGAGGCAGTTGTCAAACATGAGTTCTACAAAGGCCAACGGTTCATTCTCACTGTTAAGGGGAGTGACGTTGTGCTTCATATATCTCTCGGACACTACTCAAATTTGGTAGCATTTTCCCTTGTATGGAAGCCACATGTGCAACCAATCTGTAGCGAAATATCCGTCCAGCTTGTTGGACCAGTCTCTATTGAGTAGTAGACCGTATACTTCCAGTATGTCCACAACAACTATGTTGATGCATTGGTGGACTCGACCATCATGAGATAGTCGTATGATCATGTCTCGTTGTTCGCCAATGGCTGGTACCAATGTTTGATCAAGTTGGATGATCAGCGTGGATATCTTGCTCTAATTTGGGTTGATCTTTTTTCACAATGGAGAGCAACATGACGTTGGCTGCCGCGCTAGAATCAACCAAGCAGTTGTAAGCATTGCAATTAAAAATTTCAAATATAGCAGGAATGGAAGGAACCCTGATTTTGCTTCTTCCATTGGGAGTATATTGAGCATAGTAGAAAGTGATCTAGGATGTGTTCTTACTCCCTTACTGGTAGAGGTTGTGTTGTTCATTGTCGTCTATCCCAATGCACGCAACAAGATGTCTTGCTAACTCTTGATTTTGGCTAACTCTTGATTTTGGCTCAATGAGGTTTCCAGGGTAGGACTGATGTTCATGTTGTTTGGCAGAGTGTTTTGCAGCTTGCTGCTCATGGACATACTCTTATACGTCACTATCTTCTAGGAGTTGTTTTGTGTTTTATGCTTTGGGGCAACTGGTGTATCAACCTTCCTCATCAGCAGTCTCATCTTTTCTTGTGCTACTCCAATTGTAAGTAGAGGCCCTTTACTCCTAAGGTTGTAATGGTCATTTTTCCTGGGGGGTTGCTTCTCAGTGTTCATCTTCGACATTGCTCGCAAGCACTAATGTGCGTTCACCACATGCCCAGAACTTGATGCTTCATCAGGTGCAACAGCTTCGTCATTATCTATGTCTTCCAACTGCTCCTGCATGTTGTTTTCCGTGTCAAATTTATGATTGCATACAAAGCCTTCGACTCGCTTCTAGTCTGAACAAGAGTTCTCGGGGTGATGTTCTTCATGGAATGAACAGAACTCAAGATTTGTGCACTGATCTAAGTGGAACACAGAGCTCTACGCAGTTTTTTGAGTGAACTGGTTGCTGCCTGATGAGTTTTCTTCCCTATCGCTGCCTGGGCAGATGGTTGCTTGCAAATGTGTCCATTTTCCATTGTTTAAGCTCAGACACTTCTGTTGTCAAGTTTTTGATGAGGCGAGTAAGGGTTTCAATATCATTTGCTTCTTTGTCTCTACCCTTGCTTGCCATCGCTTGGGACTTCCTGCTCGCAGCTTTGGATTCCTTTGTTGATTCATCATCCTTGATGACTCCAATAGCACGTAGGTCTTTCTCTATAACAATAGCATCTTCACAATTTTCCAAAAGTGTTGGTTTCACAGCTCGCTTGACAAACTATGCAATGCTGGTCGACAGTGCGGATGTGTAGTAATCAACAGTGATGGAGTCATGAGGTTTGGTGTCCGCTGCAAATTTGTTGCGTGTAAACCTCTGGTTGAAGTCTTTTACCTTTTCTTTCCCCTCCATCTTCAAGCTTCCCAATTCTTTGAGTAACATAGTTGGGGTCTTGTCATCAGAGAAATTTTCCTATTAGTTTCTATTTTCCTTGCTCAGTTTCTATGTTTCAGAATCATATTTAATTGATGTAGGCTGCTTCAGTAATTTACTTCAATGTTTCAAGAAGAAATATGAAATAAGCTTGTAATGTAATTTACAATCTAAGAGAAGTAGATTCAGCTGGTTGCAGTGGGATTCTTGAGATTGTTACATCTAGAAATTTCTACAATAACAAGTGAGCGAGGGACCACATGGTTGTCTTAGGTGGTGGCGATAATGGCACATCAAGCTATCTGGTGGCTACAATGGGATGTTGGTTGTTGACTAAGGACCATATAGGAGAAAAATTTTCTGATATATGCACTACCCACAGGTGGTGGGTAACAAGGACCCTTACTCAAAATTATGGTTGATCATGATAGTTGGAGATGTGCGTCTAGCCCTTTTATTTCTCTTTTGGAGCTTTATTAGCCCTAAAAGGGCATGAGATCATGCTTAGAGAGGCATTTTGGCTCACATATGTGGACAAATAGTGGCATATTTTATTTTGTTGAGCTAATAGGTTGGCTTGTAACCAATTTACTTTGTGTCTACTCAAAATCAAACTTATTATAGGGCTTTTAGTAGGATTAATGGATGTGATAGGCCTCATATAAAAGGAGGATCATTCCATTCTATTTGTTGATCATCACTTGTGGATTTCAGCCTCCTTTAGAGAGATTGACTTAGCTTGTTGCTACTTTCTACTTGTGGAGATGGGATCTTCGAGCTATTGTTATTGGAGACTAGTTTATGTATTGGAGATGTCTTTTTGGGATTGAAAGAAGGCAATTTATTGGAAAAATTGTGAGTATAATTGCAAAATTTTAATGGTTTTTCATGTGATAAATTTTGCTAGGATTTTTCGATTATACCTTG
>APFE031436453.1:66880-81711 GCA_000404065.3 Pinus taeda | reverse complement strand
GAGGGGGAAAGAGGTGGAAGGGATAGGATCGGGATGGAGGAGAGGGTGTAGGAGGCGAAGATGGGCGCTGGCGCCGGGAGGGAGCAGGTCAAAATGGGCTGGCTTGGCCGCAAGGGGAGGGGAGGGAGCCCAGGATCAACAGCAGGGTCGGGGGCCCTCAGGGAGGGGGAGGGGGGAATCAAAATAGGGGGAGGCAGATGAGAGGATAGAGATAACAAAGATGAAAAAAAAGGAGAAAAAGAGGCAATGGAAGATTGAGACATAGCCGAGGAGAATACGTTGCCTTTTGCAGCCTTGGAGCGTGTCAGGTACGGTGAAGGCGGCCTAATGGGGTTCTTTCCTCTTTTCTTTTGCACGGGAGAAGGTGGCGCCTCCACTATGTCCAAATTTAAGTTGTGTTCTGCCATCGGAGCCATTGCAGCCTAAGTCAGGGGGCGCCTGATCGCTGGATCTAGGGCCGGCTCTTGGAGGTTCTGATTATTTTGCTTGAGAAGGGGACAATCCTTGTCAAGATGACCCACCTAGTGACACCTCCTGGAGCGGTAGGGGATGCCTTCGTAGTCCAACAGATGTTTCCTTCGGAAAGTTCTCCATTTTATGATGATATTCTCCTGTAAACCCCCTCTAGTGTCTAGGTGCACAAGGATCCTAGCATAGGCCTTCATTCCTGTGGACAGGTATGATTTGTCGAAATCCATGAATGTACTCAGGGAGTTCCCAATTCTCCAGAATATGTCTTTAGACCAGTACTGAAGGGGCAATCCCAGAAGTCTGATCCGAACCGGCCCGACCCCCACCTGTTCAGTCTCAAAGTCAAAGAGCGGCGTCCATCGTTTAAGGAGAATAGGTGCTTTTTTGAAGTGCCAAAAAGATGAGAGAACCCAACTCGTGTGATCGGCCCTCGCAAACCACAACATAAACCACCCCCGCACAAAGGTCTGGACGAAAGGGATGTCTGCCAGATGCTGACCCCAAATATTCGATGCCCAAGATTTTAGTCTGTTTGAAGTGTAGCTCCGGCCTCTAATGTGACCCACCAGCACTCTATCTGCGTAATCCATCGAATCTCCCTACTGTATGTCTTCTTCACACTGGAGAATAACGGACGCTAGCCTAGACTTGAAGCACCTTTGTTTCTTCGAGGGTCGGGAGGTCATATGCTTAGGGATAGTTGAATCCATCACCTCATCCAGGGTAACGGCCGGGGCAGGAGGGGTAGGGTTCAGGGGAAAATTGAGGATTGATTCAGGAAGGGGGGGACCGAGTTGTAATTGTCGGAGGGAGGAGGGGGAGCCAGGGGAGGTAGGGGTGCAGCCAAGGCGGGAGCTTTAGGAAATGTAATAGGTGAGGATTGATTCGAAAGGCCACTAGGCTCTGATGGACCAGCTTCTGTCAGTGAGGATTGGAAACAATCCGAGAGAAACCATAAGGAGGTCGGGGAAGGCACTGCAAAGGGTGCCCAGGTGGAGGGCTCAGTCGGCTGAACCGAAGCAGAGATAACAGGGTCCGATGACTGACGGAGCTCATCCAAACTGGCGGTTAGGTTTTCACTGTGCAAACCTCCTGAAGCCGAAAACGTGGATTGCCAGATGGATCCTTCCGCTAATTGAGAATCCAAATAATCAACCTCGTCCAGCTCCATAATGACAGCTTCTAGTAGGGAAATACCACCTCGGTAAGAGCTAACCGCTTGCGCAACCGGCACCAATGGTGAGGAGGATCGGGACTGTTCGAGGGAGTGTAGAATGGAAGCGGAAGCCCTAAATGGTTTTAGCAGGCAGGAGATCGGCTGGCTGGGATCTAGAGCCTGCCTGTACACGACCTTCCCTTTGACAATAACTAACCTAGGAAATGAAAATGACAGGAGTTAATGAGAATGACGTAGTGAAAAAACCACAGCGAGAGGAGAGAAAGGTTAAAGGCGGGTGCGGGCTCAAAGTACAGGAACCGGGTTGTGTCAGGGGTAGCTACAGGACCGATGCCGGCCTGCAAAACCTCGTACCTTCGAACCTCGTTTCAGACCATGCCATTCAAACCTTGTCGTTCCAGTGCAGAGCAGATCCTCAAGTCAACCTAATATCCATATCGTATGAATGTTAATATACATATATATTTTAATTTCTATTCAAGTGATATTGGAGTTTACTACTATAATTTATAATTTATAAGTGCACACCCCCAACCACGTCATACTACTTCAACAAAGTTTAAACCATGGATATAGAAAGTATACCTTACGAGTACCTCATTTTATGACCCACTCATCTACGTCCTTAAAAACAACCTAAATACTATTTTTAATAAAATTTGAAACTTAAAAATAATTTTATATTTTTTAACTTAGAATTCGTACTCCTAATATAAATCCATTTATTTTAACATATATGAAATAAAAATAATTATTTAATATTTTCTAATTAATAATGAAATATTTATAAAATGAATGAATAAATAGTAACTATGTCAATAGATATCCTATATGTAAATAAAAACAAACTTAAGGTGTAATAATGTGATATTTTTTTTAAAAAATGGTTAATATAAATTTTTTTTTTTCAATTTTTTTAAGGTTGTTTAGCGATTATATTTTTAGTGTAATATATATTGTATAGTTATAACAATTTGGGGTTTCTAATGAGAACCAATCTTTGGCCAGAGTAAAATTAGGCTGAAAATTTTTATATCATATATTTCAAAAATAGTTTTGTTCCTATATTATTTTATATAGATTAAAAATTCCATCAAAATCGATTATGATTTTTGTCTTTATGGCCAATTTTTCCTAGGACATTACAAAAAATCGAGAGAAAGAATTGATGATGATAGAAATGGGAATGCCAAAAAGCAAACTGATGCCAAAACGTAGTGCAGAAAATTCTAGTTGTAGGCGCTATGAAATGATTTCATAGCATTCTTTTAAAAACATGTAGGCACTATGAAATGGTTTGGTAGCACTAAAAAAATGAATCTTTCGAATTTTGGAAGGTGAAACGACTCGGTCCTCTGCAAAATTGATTCCTCGTGGTCTAACTCATCTCCCAACTCAAGGAATGATCTCCTCCCACCTCTCCTTGTCAATGATTTCTCCCTCACTCAAGTTAATGGTCCACACTCCAATCAAAAGGACGTCATATTGCTAGCAAAAATAAAGGCGCTACAAAATAGTTGAAGGTTCCAACAAATGCAACATGCATAGATTGACACAACTCCAAGTCTAATTATGACAAGCATGTAACATCACAAAGATGGTCACAACAAATTTTGAAATGTAAATAAATGCACACGCAATTCGAGTGAAACTATAATAACAAAAAACACAGATTTAGGAATATATATACGACTGCACAACTTCCTTTTCATTCATTTTGAGCATATAGACTTGGAGGCAGGAGAAGAGTTTCCCTCCTCCCATTCGATGCCTCTTTTAGTCACAAACATAAGGAAATGGTTCACTTCCTCCTCTCTCCAAACAAGGACGTTGAAAAGACAACTATGTGCACTAATCATTATAATGGAAATAACTCTTGCATTCCTAGACTCTTCGAATTATTTAGGAATACTCCAATTCCTATATCCAAATTAAATATTTAGATTTCTAACAAAAACAACAAAATCAATTTTCCAGCTTAACATGTAGTTAGTACACCACATTGTCAAGCTCTTCTACATTTCTTCATCTCAAGCTCGGTTTAATGCTCCTGCATCAGACTCCCTAGGAAGGAAAATTCATGAGCTCATGCTCATAAGGTTCTCTATAGAACAACTTGCCTTCTGTAGAGTTGCAATAATCATCCACGTAGAATCCTCCATCAGACGATCTTTCCATTTCACCAAAAACTCCATATACTATTTTCCCCTCATGTGCTTTGCAACTACGGTGTCCAAAATCCTTTCAGCCTCCAAACCCTCTTCCATAGGCATCTGCTTCATCCAACTTTATTCACTAACCTCTCCACTGCTCTCATTTGTTGTAGATGCAGCTTGATCACTAGCTTTATAGTGATACAAATCAGCCACATTAAAAATAGGTGAGATACATATGGCCATATGTAACTTTAATTCATAAGCATTTACAAAAAAAATTGATTATCCTATCAGGTCCTATTTTCTTCATATTGAGTTTGTTATATTCCAATATTGGGAATCTCTCCTTCCTCAAGTGGGATAATACTATGTCCCCTACGTCAAATTTAACCTTAATTCTTCTAAAATTTGCTCTTTGTTTGTACTTGTAGCTATTCTCTTGTAGCTTTTGTCTTAGCTCCTAATGGAAGTCACTCATTGCTATTGCAAAATCCTCCCATTCCAGACTACTCTACTCAAGTTTTCCCAAGTATCTTAGCTCACAAACTCCTCTACAGTGCATTCCATACAAGATCTGAAACAAATTCTTCACTATGCTCCTATTTGGCGAATAATTGTATGCAAACTCAACTTGAGCTAACACATGATCCCATTGCTTAGGGTGCTCACCCAAAATGCTCCTCAATATATTTTCGAGACTCCTATTCAGAACTTCAGTTTCCCCATCATACTGTGGATGATAGGATGAACAGAAGTTCAATTTTGTTCCAAGCTTCTTCCACAAGGTCCTTTAAAAATGTCTTGTGAACCTCATACCCCTGTTAGAGATTATGCTCTTTAAAAAGCCATGAAATGGGACAATCTCATTAAAAAACAAATGAGCCACACGTGTAGCATCACTATCCTTGCAACATGGGATAAAATGAGCCATCTTTGCAAATTTGTCCATGAATACAAGTATGGAGTCCTTACATCGTTGCGTCCTTGCAAAACCCAAAACAAAGTCCATACTCACTTAGTCCCATGGCCTGCTATGAATGGTCAAAGGACTATATAGTCCAACATTTTAACTCCTCCCTTTCCCATGTTGACACACTCTACACTTGCTCACATATTTCTACACATCTATCCACATATTTGGGCAGAAATAAAGATCTTCTAGCTGCCCAAGTGTCTTGTCCAAACCAAAATGCCTTTCCAATCCTTCATTGTTATTTTATTTCATAATATTCTCTCTCATTGAGCAATGAGGAATACATAATTGGTTTTTCTTGAATAGCAAACCTTTCTGCAACATAAGCTCCTTCCATGGGATGATATCTCTACTGACAGGGTTCTTGCATGCTTTAAATGCTTCTCGAAAATTAAGATCATCCTCAAACAAGTCCTTCAAATAATCGAAACCCAAAATATGCACATGACACTCCTGTAAGATCAAAGTCCTCTTTCTCAAAGCATCGACTACCTTGTTCTATTGTACACTCAGATGTTTCAAATAAAGGTGAAACTTTGAAGGAATTTCAGCCACTTGGCATGCTTATGGTTCAACTTATGTTATTTGATTATATACTGTAATGAAGAATTATGAAGGAATAAAGCAAACTCCCTGGGAATAAAATAGTGTCTGCAATGCTTCAAAGCTTGAACCATCACATAGAATTCCTTACCACTAGAGGAGCATTTTGTTTTGAATCATTCAATTTTTCGTTGAAATATGCAACATGTTTACCTTCTTGACTCAATACTACTCTAATGGTTATTCCGCTGGAATCACAACTAACTTAGAAAATATGATTGAAGTCAGGTAGTTTCAACATCAGTTTCTCGATGATCTTCCTCTTCAAGAGCTAGAAACGTTTCTCTGCTACTATTATCCAACAAAAGGGTTTCCTATCTTTCTTGATTGTTTCAACAATGGGTGAACAAATACCACTAAAGTTCTTCATGAAATTTTGATAGAAGCTATCTAAGCCATGAAATATTCTAACTTCAAAATTCTTCCTAGGTGAAGACCAACTTACAATCGCCTCTATTTTCTCTAGATCGATTTTCAGTCCATCCTTTGAAAGGATAAAGCCTAAATATACCAACTCAAACTTCATGAAAGTACATTTCTTCAGGTTAATCAACAATTTATCTTACTGCGCCCTATCTAGAACATACCTTACATGTTGGATTTCAAGCCTCTGTGGTAGTTTTTTGTAGCTTCAGGTTCCGGATTATCCACAGTTTCTAGTTCAGTCTGTCGACGTTTCGAACCCCAAAGGGGGTCCATCATCAGGACACTTCTGAAAGATAGAAATGAATGAAATGAATGAAAGATGATGAGAGAAGGAGCTAAGCACCTGGATATAAATACACAAAAGAACCCTAATATGAGAGCCGACACATGATTTTATATTTTTATTATTATTTCTTGCAATTATTGTTATTAATTTTTAATTTTTATAATTTTATTTTAATATTTAATTTATTTTTATTATTTTTAGCTTAAAAATCATTATAAAATACAAATTAGATAATTAAATTAATTAATATAATTAATATAATATTATATAATTAATATAATTAATTAAAATTTAATTAAAATAATAAAAATGATATAATAAAAATCAAAAATGAATTACCACACCATAGGTTAATAATGTCATCAAATTTACATTATTTTAGAATTTAATAATCATTTTTATTATTATTTTATTTTAACTTCATTCTGATTAATACCCTTTTATTAATACACAATTCTCCTATTTAATGTTACTTGTATTAATCATATTTATTTTATTTTTATCTTTTATTTAAATTAATTTCTAAATAAATGTAATTAAGCTTTTTTATATTATATAAAACAACATTAGTTTATTTATTATTATAATATATTAAAATAAGAAATTATATTATAAATATAATAATTTAAATATCTTATTCCCCATTTTATTTACTTTATTAATCAATTTTATATTTATTTTTAAATTAATTTAATTAAGCCCTTAATTTAATTTAATTAAGCTCTTAATTTAATTTAATTTAATTAATATAATTAATTAAATTAAATGATTTGAGATGATTAATTAATTAATTAATTAATAAACCTTCTGATTGGAAGGTCTATTGATCTTGAGCTTCCAAGGGCTTCGGGGGGTTTATTCGTCTGATTAGGGGAAACCAGTTTCCACTGATTTCACTTCCATTGTCCCTGTTGAGGTTCTGTGGGAATTTCATGATTTCAATGGCCTCTCTGATTTTTCTTTTATGATAATTGTCCTCCCTTGCAATTACCTTGGCGTCTTCCAAACGCATATGATGTTTGGTCTTGGATGAGTGTTCTGCAAGGGCCGACGTACGAGATCTATCATTCTTTATGTCAGCCACGTGTTCCTTAAGCCTTGTTTTCAGAGATCGACCTGTTTCCCCAATATAACTCTTACCACATGAGCAATCAATCTTGTACACTCCCTTGAGCTGTTGACGATCAATGTTATCCTTAACCGACCTCATCATCTGCCTTATCGTCCCACATGATGTAAATTGAGTATCTATGTTTTTCTTTTTTAATATTTGCAATCTTGTCGGTAACCCCTTGGATGAATGGAAGGTAAACCCTCCCCTGATTTTCCTTCTTGTCCTCAGGGGTATGTTTAGAGAGGGCCCTGTCTTGAGCCCTTTTTATGGCTTTCTTGATACTCCATACCTTGCATGCTTAAGGTGTTCTTCCTTTGTTTCGTTTAAAATCAAAATATCATCCTGTTGATGGTGTTGGACCCACCAACATGTCAAGGGATTTGTCAGGTAAGAAGTCCCAATTAGACCTCAGACCGTTTGGTGTAGGAGTCTCAACAGTGGATCGTATAGTATCGCCTTGAATGTCGTTTCACACAGAGGCAAGTAAGATTCTCATGTTCGTAGCAAGGGTGTGACATATGCAGTTATTCAAGGAAGGTGCATGAGTGGTTCTAACACACAAAGGGTGAGGTGAATGTGCCCCTTGGAAACCTGTGAAAGCATGCAGTTAAGAAGGGAACACACGAGCAAAGATGCATCACAACATGGAAGGCAGCTAAGCTCACAATCCAAAGTGATGGTTAAACCAACAAAGCATTTCAGAAATATTCATACATACATATCCAGAAAATAGCTACACATGCATGCATAAGCAAATAGATGCATATATCATTTAGAGTAAACAAGATAGCAAAAATACAATACGGCATATGCATGAAACGTTCTGGCTTTGTTATATTAAGAAGTGTAAGTTCCAGCCATACAATACATCCATGTCCAACCACTAGTTCTGATAGCGGAATGTTACAGTGCTACTGCCTCCTCCTCTAAAGAGATATACTAACTCTGCACAGTGGAGAAACTAGGCTCGTTACGATATTGTCCAAGCTCTCTCTAAGATAGTCTTCTCGGAAGCTTGGCTGACCAAAAGGCCATATAATGAGTTATGAGGGACTATATATAGCAAAGGGTGGGGTAGCCCTTGACATTCCCCTTTATGAAAGTTCATCTACCCTCATGACTCTTCATCTACTCTATGATTGTTACATCCAACTATCGAGACTTGAAATTACACTTGACAAGATGTTACATTATAATGCACATGTACCTATGTGAGACAAAATGGTTTGAGCAAGCCATGCAAGACATCACTGTGACACGAACAATTGTTGGAAGACGGGCTCTTTGACATCCTCATGGTGGTTGATAGTAGTAAACTAATGCCAAGTTCAGTAGTCTGCGATGGTGTCCATGTACTCTAAGGTGACATCTTCCTTGAAACAAACTCTTGCCTCCATCGCATCCAAGTAGACTACTCAGGGTCCTTTGTCCAACATGTTTGATAGCATGCTCATCATTGTCTTGAATGCAGCCACACCAACAACATACTTGTGCATGGTGTCTGCATTGATTGATAAGTCTAGGCTGGTGGCTATGCGCATCAACTCATCAAAGTATGAATGAAGCTATAGTCGGACCTATGCCTTTGTCTTCACCTGGGTGAGTGTCCTAAAGATGGGATCACATGTGTGCACACAACAACATCCATAATCTTGAATACACGTGCATGAGAAGCATGTAGACTAGTGATGAGCCGCGGGAGATCTTCATAGCTTTAGATCTAACTTCGGATGCGTGCCTTCAACTCAAATGCTCTGGGCTTCATCATCTTAGGCAAGTGTAGCGGGGCTCTTATGTATCTCATTATCCATGTTTGCATGTAATCAACAACAGATGCATTTGGACAACATCATACAATAAGTGTTCACAGAGGTTTCTGCTGGTGTCCATGCCCACTTTAAGCTTCGGAACTCTTGATAGGCACAAATTACATCTAAGATGTAGGCTGACATGTAGATTTCTGCTTGCATACCTTTGGGAAGCTATCTAGCCCTTGTAAGATGTTCCTTCAGCTGGTGAGACGACATGTCAGACCAGTGGCATGCTTTGCCTTCTCTGGCCATTTGGTCCAACGCGGTCATCCAACTCTATTGGAAGGTTTTTATGCTTTCTTGGCCATACAGATGACATGCAAAGATGACCAAGTATTGATATGCCTTCCGCAGTATCTTCGTCTTGTAGACCTCATTGGGTGTCATCTTAAATTTACCTGGATCCTTCAACCAGTTCTTCAAGATATCTCTGGAGTTGGCATTGTTGTTGGGTATGTTGAAGGTAGTCTCCATGATGATCACGGGCTTCGACATATGATACATCTGCTCATAATCATGTGCCTTGAAGGTAGCAATCACCATCCCGCTAACACTGCTCAATGTCATCATCTCAGGATCAGTGTGTGAGATGACCCAATGTATCATGTCTGCACATGGGAGCACGGGAAACCTGCATGCAATCCGATACAAGTCAGACTTGTGGATGTTCACATAGACTTGGTGGTCTTCAAGGTCTTCCCCAAATGTGCCTACAAATGCATCATTTAAGCTTGATGTCCTTGTCTACAATCAACTTTGTGTCTTCATAGATCGACAAACTTGTAGACACTCGCTCGACTACTACTCCAGTTTCACTTCTGTCAATGTCCTTTGATCATGCTCTCTTGGAGGCCATTGATCCTAAACTGCTAAGAGCCAGATGAACACCTACTAGATCTGGATACATAATGACATGCATGGCAAGAAATCTATTAGCTAAAACCAAAGCAAACTTGATGAATGGCATGCATCATACCCGGGGATTGACTCATAAGGGCTGTGTAATTTTTCTTGGGACGTTTGGAGACCAGCTCCCAGAACTGCACAAAAGGTAGTTTGGGTTGTCTGGGAGGCTGGATGGATGCTGGAATTGCGCAATGCACAACCTAGGTTGCCCTGTTGGCTACTGGAATTGCACAATGTGCAATTTCAGCTGGAAATGGTTGTAAGCCCAGTCACTGCATTGCGTAATTTTCTAGGCCAGCAATCACTGTCCCTCAAAATTGCACAATGCAAGACTGTAGGATAGTCAATGGGCTTAAATACAGATTTTCTAAGAGGATGAGAGAGCCTTTCCTCTCAAGATTGTGCAATGCTATCTGGGTGAGGTAGAGTTCAGGCCAAGGTTGCTCAGACTCACTGACGGGCAACTGAAACCAAATATGAATGTGAATGCATTGTGATACTGAGTGTAAGAAGAAGTGAATGATCATCCATGCAAAAAATGAATGAAAGATTCATAAAATGGAACAACATATATTTGGGTGAAGTGAGTCGCTGAATCAGCAACCATTCGTGCAAAACAATTTCATGCATGCAATAATAATGAGATGCTAACGAAAACTGAAACGATGCTAGTACAAGCTACTATGCATGTAAACAATAATAAGCATTCATAGAAATCAAGCAAACAACACTCACACAAGCCAAAACAGAAAAATCGACAAAAATGTTGCAAAAGAATAGTTAAGTTGGCTTACCTAGAAATAGCTAAGCTGGATGTGTCCAAGACTCTTGGATGCGGTGTGGGATGTTAGAGCTCCAAGATCAATGTGAAGAAATGATCTCTGAAGCGTTGAATAAATAATTTTGAGGCTCATGATCCGCATGCCACAAATCTAAGAAAAAGAGACACTTGGAGGAAATATTCTAAAACGATCTTTGCATGTAACCTCCAGCTCCTAAAAATAGCTCCCCAAAATCTAGGGATGCTTTTTGCATGTTGCTTTTTGCTATTCTAGGAAAAAGTAGCCCACGCATGCAATTGAAATTTTCCCGGTCCAAGGTGGAACCAGTCAACTCAATGGCACATACAACAACCTGCTCATCTTAGGGGAATATTTTTCATATTCCTGGGGGGGAGATGGGTTGGATTCCAAGAAGGATCGTGTGATTTCTGGGGTGAGCATCTTACTACTACCCATAATTGTGCAATTTCTGGGCTGAGCAGTCTTGCTGGGAGAGATTGTGCAGTTTTTCAGTGAAACTTCATAGGAAAATTTGCACAATTCCGGAGCTAAGCAGGCTGCTAGAGAGGATTGCACAATTTCTGGAGGAAAGGCTAGTTCCCGTCCAGAATTGCACAATTTCTTGAGGGAGCTTCTCAGCCTGCAGGTGGACCAAGTTTGGAGAAACAACCTGTGAGGGGGATGCAACAAGCTATCATGCACAGGCTAGAAGTCTTCCATAAAATCACTCAAACTTGTGTACTTAACAAGGAAAGACATGTTGCTCAGGAAGGATGGTAGAGAGGCTCCAAAATGAAGCTTTGGAGGGTGGTTGTAGCTGCTACAACACTCAATGACACACTGGTAGAAGAGTAGCGAATTGGAATCATAATTGGTTTCCACAGAAAAGCATTTGTTGACATTAATTAGAAATATATTAGCCCTTAACCCTCATTACAGGATGTCATGAAGATTCTGATCCCAATTTTTACAGCTCGTCATCGCAAGAGACAGAAGAGTAGAGTCATCATGATGCTTTGGTGTTAGGCTCTATAAATTAGAGCCCTAGGGTAGAATGTGGAGATAATATATATATATTATATATATTATAAATATATATATATATATATATATATATATATAACATAAAAACTTAAAAGCCATATAAATTTAATGTTACACCCAGAGAGAGCGTGTGTATTATTTATAGATGTTGCTCGAATCGATTCTAGTTGCTCCAACCAGATCACAGTGAAAACTCAAGTCCTTAGTTTCACGAGGAGGTTAATCTTAAGTGTTGGAAGCTACTGCTAAGGTACTCCCCCTCATCTATAAAAGATAGGAAATTGAGAGAGAATAGGGCGATAGTGATAGACACGGGAACTGAAATAGACTAAAAGATGACTTCCGTAGAGGGGAGGAGAAACCCGCTTAGATAGGGCGATAGCCCGGTTTTTGATTGAATATCCTTTCCTGTGTTTGTCTTGTATTGAGGTATACCGAAGATATGAGTAAAAGTAGGTAACAGAAGGGGAGGGGTTTCTGGTTTTTATTAGTGAGGGCAAGCAGCTTTCATTTTATTATATAGAATGGTAGGTCTTTAAAGAGTAGGCGGTTCGTATCTTTTTATGACCCCCAAAAGAATAAGTAGGAGGATAGGCAGAGCAAGAGCTCAGGAAGTCTACCTGGGCGGGCTTCTTCATTCATCCATTTAAGTCAAGAGAGGTCTTCTTCCCTTATATAGGATGACATAGATAGAACGTCCTTCTTTGATCCATTTATTGATCGCATCCCCTTTGCCCATTTCTTCTTATTAATAAGATAGGCTTCTAAACCTTTTGAATCAAAGAGGAGTAGGTTGCTTTCTAAATCTTTCTCTGATTCTAGCCGTGTAGTGGATCCGGCTTGAGTCAGCTAAAAAGAGGTGTCTGTGGCCGGGCTTCTTTCGCTTGACTATTTAGCTTAATTAGGAGAGAGATTTTGGGTGCTGAACCAGAGAAAGGTATCTCCATTGGTTTACTTCCAACGGGCTCAAAAGTAGCAATTTCTTTCAGTGAGGGATGGAATCACATATGAATAAGAGAGTCTTAGTAGACCCCAAAGCAAGAAAAGAGTTCATCCTTTGTTGAATGCATTACATGCTTAGTAGCAGTTCCTCGATCGCAAGCCAATACGTATGCTTTCTAATAGGATCCCGGCCAAACCATGTTCACTCGGATCTTGTCACTTCTGAATTGCCCAAAAATGGATGGTTCACACTAGGAGTATAGTTTGACATTGGTTGACATTCTTTCTTTTACAATAACCTTTCCTTCTTTCTGAAAGGAGTTCTTATAATAATATAGTTGTTGACCAGTAAAGTAAGTCAAGCAAGCGAGTTCGGTAGCTGTACAATGGGAAAAGGCTTCTTTCTTTAGAGTGCTGCCCGCCCCCTTCTTCATTCATTCATTTAGGCCCGACTAGGAGTGGATCTAGGGAACCTGGCGCAGGAACAACTTCTTACTAGTAGGGGCTAATCACAGTAAGAGAGTCCAATCTCTGAAATAGAGCTTAGTCTCTCCCCATAGTAGTATACTAGTAAAAGGCGTAGATTATGACTTGATCCAATAGAGTCAGAACACCTTTATATCTAAAAGAAATGGTGCTCGATGAAACGATCCAGATTCCACACTATGCTGTGGGCTGGGGGAAGAGCTGCTCTGCGAAGCTAGGCATTCAATGTTCTTATGGAGGAACCATAGATGAAAGAGAATAGAAAGGGCCTTCAAAAAAGAGCGAGGGAGTGATGGGCAACCTTAGTCTATATGTTTCTCGTGAGCTGCCAAGTACCAGTCTCGCAAAATTACTGGCGCAAAAGGATCGGTCCTTCACTTGCCAATCGTTCGCGAGTCGAACTTGCTCTCTTGCCACGCCCTTCACTCACTCGCTTGAGTCGGACTCAATCACTCCTTTTGTTTGGAAGATCATTCGTTATTCACTCTCTTTCTATTTATTACCCACGGGGAGCGCAGCAACCAAGGTGCATATTATCATATAGAAACAAGCGAAGCGTAGCGATTCGTACTACCGAAAATGTTTTGCTAACCGACAGGCAATAGAGTCCGTCGATAGGCGCAAGAAAAGTGTAGCGAATCACATGGATAAGCCCCTACCTACCAGCGCGTGGATAGATAGGGCGGGCGAAGCGTGAAGGGGATGGATGTATGAGCGGTTGAAAGAGTTGGTCTTGAAAACTGAAGTATTGATAGGAATACCGGGGGTTCGAATCCATCTCCATCCGTGAAGTCATAAGTTCTCTCTTTTGTTATCTATAGATAAGAACGAATCGGATCAACTCGACTGATATGATAGATGGAATGGGTAGCTTGTCTTATGATGTAGACGGAAGTTCTTGTGTTATGATTTAGTTAGGACTTTGTCTCCCTTTCGTTATCTTCCACTCCCCTTTACTAGGTTGGGGAAGGGCCGGGTGGATTACCTTTGGGAGCTAAGTTGAAGATCTTCATGGTCTTTTGAGTGGTTGATAAACTACGATTGCAGTTTGATTTAGGAAGTCCCATAGCTGTGAGGCTTAACAGACAAAGAAAACGATGGATACTTCCACTAGTTGAGTAGAAGGTGATGACCCTAATGAATCGACTATGAAGGTGGTTGTTAGCTACATCAACACTCAAATTCCTTCATCGTTATTGCCATGGCTTCGATGATCAACCCCTGGCACATTTAGGTTTTGATCTTCGGCCATCCTGGTCCTCAGAACACAACACAATATTATTCTTAGAAATTCTCTTAAAAAGATGCAAAAGGTGTTGATACGCCCTATCCATATAGAAAGCTTAACCTCTTCCACACATTGCCGGTGGATGCTACAACCGCTATCGCTTTGGCTGCAGGAGGGGAATGGTTAAGTTAAACTCTCGATGTCTTGTTTGGTAAACGGGATGTTTACCCAGGCGCCGTGGTCTTGCCTAACCGTTTGGTCAGAGATGCCTTTGAATAGTATAGCATGTTGTTTAGCTACTTGTATTGATTTGCCACAATGTGGTTAGATACAATGTGCTGGCAGCCTCAGCTTGGCAGGTGAGATTGCTTGGTAGGTTAGAGGGCTTGTAGGTAGGAGTGTAATGACACATATCGATGCATTCAT
>APFE031436453.1:39118-66481 GCA_000404065.3 Pinus taeda | reverse complement strand
GATCTATCTCATTAAGGTAGGGCAGGGATCATGTTTGGATCATTCATTCACCGTAAGACATATATAATGAATGAATTCATAATGAAATATGCCCATAGCAACATTTGCTATCCACACGTGCCATTTAGGTCACGTAACTACAGGAGATTTCAAAAGGTTCCGGAGGGTCTAGCGCTTCCTAGTGCAAGGAAAAAGGGGATTCGAGCCAAACAAAGATGTATCTACGGCTGACTTTCGTGAGCGAGCTTGTACCATGTCTCCCGAAAAAGAGAAGTACATATGGCATAAGACGATTTCACATATCGAGGTCGTTCTGGGATTAGGTGTGTTTCCCGTCTAACAATGATGCCCGCTCGGAATGACATTGAAGATATTTCTTCATGCCGGCTAACTATTTTGGCGATTCCTAAATGACACATGTGGATAGCGGACAATGCCGCATTATTATATACATAATTACGTAATCCAATAATTTATCAAAGAATTTCAAGCGTCAAAATAACCCTTAGCGAGGTTGGTGCTTATTAAGAGAGATAGCTCCAGACAAGTCCAGGGATGTCCTTGAATAGCCAGCCCCAGCCTATCGTCAGGCTCCGTGCACCATCTTTAGGTAAGTAATAAGTCAATGCGGAGCACTAGCACTAGTTTCACCCTACTCGTGTTCTCAATTTCTTTTTATATTGCGAGCGATCTCCTACTTACTATACCAGCTGCAGATGCTCTGGGTCCAGGTCCATTGGCTTCATATCTAGTCTAAGTTTAAGCCCTAGCTTTCCTCTTTTCTAATCGCGGTGATCTAGTTCGATAGATGTGGGTAGGATGATTTGAACTAAATGAATAGATGCTTCGATTGTTGTATACCGCTTCCTGAAAGCATTGCCCTTACCATCTCAGGTTGTAGGGGCGGTCAAGATCGATAGCTCACAGAGGATCAGGAGGAAGCTAGTCTATCTCCATCCACTCATGCTTGCATGTTGTCCCTCCCATTGAAATACAATTAGTGGATACTTATTGATTAAAATGAAATCAAAATAGTGAGATTGAACCATCCCCAATCATCATGCAATCGAACCATCACTCACCAATCTTCACTCACGCCGACCTACCCACCATGCAGTCTCTCCCGCCAAATAGTAGTTATGGCAGGATTAGTTCAGGCAGGAGAAGGATTAGTTCCGCCAAGCAATGCCCACTACTGCTTCTCTTGCTAGCACTCTCACTCGCACTACCTCCCTTACGGAGGAGTAAGTCATGGCAGTAAAAGGGGGAATGCGTTCTTGCTGGTTGGCCATCCCACTCATGCCTGCATTAAGGCTTGAAGAAATAAGGTTTGAAGAAAGGATTGATTCAAGTACTTTCCCACCTTCAACAATAGCTGGTTCTACTTAAATAGCTGGTCTTAACTTCGATAGATGGGTTTGGTCTTACCTTGTATGGAAGGTCTGGTAAGACGATCAAAAAGGCTAGTTCTACCTAGCTTATCGGGTTACTGGCTGGGCCTAAGAAGGTCAAGGAACGTTCAAGACCTAATCCTTGGCCCCTCGGAGGGACAGCGGGCTTCGCACCTTGGGTGGTGTCGTTTTAAGGTCGCGAAGCAGGGTCTGTCTCTTCTCAAGTAGGGTGATAAGGGAATCCACTAACACACGATGTAGCGATGGTCGTTTTCAGGCAAGAATCCCAGGAAGGGTCTAGTCTATTTGGTGGCCTAGCAATAGTGTAAGTAAGTGGTGGGAAATTCCCCACCCACAATTTCAAAGCGCGAAGGTCCATTCTAAGATTGCTAGTAATCTGTTTTGCAAAGGTCAAGTCGATGTGGGTGACTCTCCCAAATGAATAGATCACACCCATCATCATAAGGATCTTCATCTCGGTATGGGTTGGGATCGTCAAGATGAGGGGGAATTGTCATGTAGATGGGAGAAATAAGGAGAGTAGTCAAGATGGGAGTGGGAGCAATAAGGAGAGTGGTCAAGCAAGCGGTTAATGCCAGATCATCATTTAACCTATCGTAGTAGTCGTCGAGGTCTCAACGATGCAGGAAGGCAGAGTGCCCTTACTTAGAGGCACCTAGTAGTGATAATACGGCATAGTAGCGTCTTTCTAGTGGGTCTAAAGAAGCAAAGCATGATGTGCTTTGTCCCTCGAATCATGGAAACGACGGGTTTCATATAAGAAACACCCCCTCTCAGAAGCTCTTTCGGATCCATCGGAACTGACCTTGTAGCCCCCACTAGGTTTATTCGGAGCCAGGACTCACTTTAGAATTTCTATAGACCTTGAAACTCTTATTATTTCAAATCCTTGTAGCTGCTATCCCGCCTTACATACCATACCCTTATACTTAAGTGCATGCTACCTTTTAGTTTTAGACCATACCTTTTACTTTATGCTACCAAATGCTATCAGAACCCTAGGAAATTAGATTATGGGGTGCTCCCATTAATTTGATGAACCAACCAACTACACGAGAGTTGCTTTCAGGATATGGCGGCCTCTACGAACTACCCGTTTACTTTAGTTACTTTTTCACCTGGTAGAAGAACTAGATCTGGTAGTGGAGCCCTGTATCTTCACCTTTGCCTTTGGAGCCACCAATTATATAACCCCCCGCATTGGGATTGATTCTTTCAGATAGGATTTCATAGCTGTACCGAAGGAACATACCTTTGCTTTACTCACCATATACCATAACTTGGAGATAGATCTTCAGCCTTAGACCTGCAATCAGAGCATATTTGTGTTGGTAGTCATCGGTAGACCTTACAAGATAGCTGCTTATGGAATCATGGGATGGATCAGGAAGTGGAATTGGTTCATTAGACCTTGTTCAAACAATACACCTACCACAAAGACTTTTTATCTAGCTACCCTATACCTTGAAGTCTTACCAGGAAGCCTATACCATGAGGAGGTCTTTGGAGGAACAACTATCAGACCCTTACCTTGTCTTTAACTCACCCACCTGTCTGTTTAAATTGAAATAACAAGTTGTTGTAAACCTTGCTCTATTGATCCACCTTTGCATACCTAAACTCTTGCAACATATACAAGTAAGAAGCATGATAACCCGGTAAGGAACATAAAGGGCGGGAAGGAGACCATATTGATCTATATTGTTCCTTATCAAAAGGCTACCTACATAATCTATCTGTTGTACCGCCCCTCTCCTCTCCTCTCTGCCGATGTGCTAAAGCAACCTAATGCCTACTTAACCGGTGCTACTTGCCATTGCTGACTGTAAATTGTTCACACATGGGATGAACACGTACTTCTTCTTGGGCATGGGGAATAGGAAACAGGTCAAAAAAGCACATCATCAATCAGTGACTCACAGATCACCAGTATGGCCTCGTGCTATGTGATTGAAGTTTATGTTCATTGTGCTATGGGAAGGGTCTATACTTTAATGGGGAGTCAAGGTGAAATGCGGAATCGGGCTAAACAGGGTGCTTGTGCTCTGGGACTTCATTTCATACAGTGCCTCTCGGCATTGATAGCGCACCTGATCAGTTCAGAAACCTAATCATTTAAGTGAATCCAATTAATCAGGGCTATTTTCCAACCCCAGTTCACTATTCCTCCGGTATGCACACACGTATATAAAGCAATCAACTGTGAAGAAAGTATAGAGCAGCGGGTGAGCCATCAAGAATAAGGTGGCGCTCTGCATGGGCTATTGAGCTCGTGTATTATATATGTGATTTTGCATTTACTCACTCAGCCTCATTGAACCTCATTCATTGTGTAACCTCATCGGTAACAACCTCCATCAACAACTAACCCTCATTCATTGTTGTCAACACCTCATTTGTATGCTCCACCCCCAACTAAGTGTTAAATCACTAAATCAATTATGTCTTTTTGGCAGAATCCAAATCCTCCATCTCCTAAAACAACCTCCTTATCTCTTGGAATCGTAATGGTTGGTATAACCCTAATCATCCAGCTCCACCTACCACTCCTTTTGAATGATTGTCTCTTTCTTTTTGGTAAAGCAGCAGACTGATGAATAAAGAAAATGAAACTTTTTTCAATGGCTCTTAAGTAGGACCGGTTGGCAATGTAAGGGCTATAGGAATTGTCTATGATCGGTGGCTATGTGAGGCTATTTCTGAATGTTGAATGAACCTCAACCACCAGTCAAATGGTGTATATAAAGGTCATTCCATCCATCTAGCCCAGGTAATAACATTCCTTCTTCCCGAGGCTCCATATTCTTAGAGGTTCAAGTTGAGGGTGAAGAAAATAGATGATGGCTTGCTTTTATCTACTTTGCACCCCAAGGAGTAAGGCAGCCAGGGTTGGACGAGTGAGTGGGCTGGAAACAGCCATAGTCAGGCAGTCACATAGAGCACCCAACATGGATATGGTGGAAAATTGAGTACCCACATAGACATACAACCCATACATAGACACATCCATAGATAGCATTGATAGATCATATATAACATAGCGTAGAAAATCATTAGCTGCTAAATGCGTGCTACGCGTTAAAGGAATTGAAATATATACCCGAAAGAGGAGAGGCCATACCCCCCCTCACGATACGGTATGGAGCCAACACTGTGAGGCACACTGCCTGCTAATCGATACCACACTTGCTGATTGCCGAAGGTAGGTCTCTTGCTTTATCGATCTTGCTATCCAACCTGTCAACATTTACTTGCTTTCTCATTTCCCCATCGTTTCCACCATAATCAATACATTGAGCCATGTTGTTTACATACAAAAGCATATCAATTAAGACATGCCGCCAGGCGATTAGAAAGGAATAAACCCCTCAATGAATAGGAAGGAAAAGTTTGAGCCAACATAACCAATAGAGAAAATAGAAAAGAAGTACCCTATTGAGCATACCCAAAAGAAGTAGTTCATCCATTGATCCAACGAATGATCTTTATTATATTACCATGTTACCATTTTCCATCGTTCTCACCATAGGATATTTATATTATGTTGTTTCCATTCCCCTATTATTTCCAATCTTTGCCAGAAGGTCATTGTATATAGCCAATCATAGACACAAGGAGGTCATAGCTGATAGTCCATCATTGTCAGCCGGTCATTGTAAACCAGTCCAATAGTCATCATTTCCAGAAGGTCATTGTATATAGCCGCTAGTTGATGCAGTCGATGCAATTGATCCCGCTACTTGATGATGCAATGCCAGTTTAGCTATCTGGAAACAATCTTTAGGGGTTCCGGGGGTCTGCTGACAACCCTAAAATCTCGATCCAGGGGTCGATGCACTCAATTCCCCAAGAGCCGATCCTAGATTCGATGCCTGTTGTCGATCACTCACTCATCCAAATGGAAATTCTGGTACTCGATCAGGAAAAGGAATGGAATCATACAGCCCAACAATCAGCTAACCGTCCACTACAAACCACACTAGCTAACCAACAAGCAAGCAACCTTACCGACATACAGATCTTTCTTGTCAATCTATTTAAGCACCGCTATAGCTGCCTTGAAATGCATCCATCCATCTTTAAGAAAGTGTGATTCCAGCCAGGTCTGTGAAGGCTGTCTGGAAGGTGGTGGAACAACTCTATGGGAATCCCCAGTGTAAGGCTGTCTATTTGGGGCATTCATTCAAAAGGTAAGTCGTAAGGTGAAGGAGGAAACAATAAAGAGAAAGACAAGGTGTATAGGTCGAGTAAAGGTAAGTGGTACCCCAAGTAAGCATGATTTCCGTAAGTGTTACACTCGTGAATGCTACAAGTTAAGATCATGAAACCAACCGGTATAGAAGGGGGGTTAACGCCAGGTGGATAGATGCTCATAAGTAAAGGGAAGCAGCTGAGAAGGGACGAAAGGCACTCACCTGAGGCCCTACTATTATAATGGGTGTGGGGGATTTCTCGTCAAAGTTCTTAGTGCCCAAGCAAGCCCGTCCACCAAAGGGCCCTATATTATTTAGGGTCACTCATATTCATATGGTGAGGGTTTTAACGCTCACTCATCTATATGGGTGAGGGCCTTACTTCTTCATAGGGGTCACTCATTATTCATATGGTGAGGGGTTTCTCTTTCATTCCTAAGCAAGTTATGACGATGATACCACAACTGGTTCCATCGAAACCATTGACCCTTCTCTGACCGATAAACCAAGAAGTAAAATGATCAGCCATTCCATTCAACAATATATGGAGCACGGAGCAAGAAAGGCACCTTGTGTTCGATCCACCCAAACTAAAGGCTGGCAGGAATAATAAAGAAATATAGGGTAGCCCCCCTTGGCCCAGCCAGGTTGTGGTAGCAAGTATTTATGAAGGTTGTAAAAGGTTTCATTCATTTGGCTTGGTAAACCTGGAAGTAAATATTAGGTAGGTGGTAACTATTGATTGTGAACATAAGACTTGCAGCAATCAAATCCAAGTGGTGATGGGTCTGAGGTACAGTAGGAGGGATTTGATCAACTGGAACCATCCCACTCATTCACAAAGAGCTCTTCGAGGAATGCACTTAGAATAGGGTTTTTACCTACTAGAAGCTCTGAGCTCTCCATTATTGATTACTTGAGGGCATGGTTTTTCTATCCTGCTTGAGTGGGTGGATGGCAGCTTGTTGGATTATTTCATGAAGCTGGACAAACCTACCTCCTCAAGGCATCAAATGAAGCTTTGGGTGTTGGGCAGAACATACCCATCCATAGCTATGTGCATGGGGATATGGCAAGAAACGAAGTGGCTGGGTCTTAGAGAGAGAAACCGCATTCAATCGGTCTGAGAGGGATGGATAACCAAATACTGATTCGAGAGAATGAATGATACCACTCAAATCCAATCAAAGGTTATACCTATCGGAAGCCTTCCCCCCTATAGTATAGTAGCTCAAACCACCCCATCTATACAAATCAAATGGGTGTAGCAGCATCTGTGACTATGTCTTTTTGGGTATCGGGTTATGGATGCACTTTCAAGTGACTCATCTGGCTAGCACTGAACTCATTTGGTGGGGGGGAACAAGAAAGAATGGAAGAACAAAGAAAGCATCTAAACCTTCCCCTTATGTCATGGAAGCAATTCTTCCTCTCATGGGAGCTATTTCTTCCTCTCCTGTTATTAAGGAACGAGCCTGCTAGCGCATCCTAACCCCTTCTCTATACAAGTTATCATACAAGGTCAAGGTAAAAGAAATCCCACTTTGTTACATAGAAATGCACTTTATCGCATGTTACTCCCAATCAATGATAGATTCCCTTATATGGGCTCTTATCCTACGTTTCTTTATACATACCTTTGATGTTTCCTAACTGCACTGTGTAATTACATAGGTAATATTTAAGGATGAACGAACCCACCCACCATTTAGCGAGCTCTTTTCAAATCCTTCCTTAAGGTGTGAAGCTGCCAGAGAAGAAATAGGAGGGGCAATGACCCGGAGGGGGGCCCTTGCACTACTAGTGCAAGAACGTAGTTGTTGCTTGACGTTAGGAAAGCAAGGAACGTAGTGCATGCTTGACATTAGGAAAGCAAGGACCCAGAGGGGCTTGTGGCTCCTAGTGCAAGGAACCTCCCAAAACCTGTTGTTTCCCTCTCGACTCTAGGTTATCCCATTACAAGTTTTGGCCCCATTCCTTCCTTCCTTGCCGGTGGGGTCATTCTTTCCGGGTGGATGTGCCGTGTCCTCATCCACTACATGTCCTCATCATCCAACCTGCGGTAGCGTTCCTCCTTCCTCATAATGGGGGCAAGTGGTAGCAATCATTCCCAATCCAAGCAAGCGATAGCAATCATCAAAATGGGGGGGCGTATGGAGATGTATCTATAAAGGAGGGGTATCATTCAGTATAAACCTCGCATGCAGGGTATACACTACTTGGCCTCAAATACTGACAATGGAGTAGCATCATAATAGAACAACCACCCAAATCTAACATCAAGTAGGGCGAGTGAAAGGGTAGAAGTTGAAAGGGTAAAGGAATGCGGACATAATGCGAACAAAAAGCTAACTGACTGAATGGGTCATGGTCGGGCAAATGCATATCTAGAGAAAGGCGAACTGAATGCCAATAGAATGAACAGAAAGGGACAAACAAAAAGCTCAGCTCACAGAATACGGACTGAATGCAAACATAAAGCATACATAAAGTGTACATCATATGGACATTAGAAAGAGAACATCCTCCAATGGCTAACATAAAGCGGCTGTCAAGGGGAAGTCAAGGGGACTGGTAGGATTGATAGGATCATTCAAGAGGTTGAAGAAGGGAAGGTTCAATCGGAAGTCAAGGGTAGTTCAAGGGTATGAAGTCAAGGGTGAGTTTGGAAGTCAAGGGTGGTTCATGGAATCGGTTACCTAACTCAAACGACTTGGCTTATTTGGTCCCAATTTCATTGTCCGCTCCTGTACGGCCAGTTGGCATAAGTGTAATAATCAAATCAGTATGGGTGAATTCACTCAAACGCCTGTGTTTTTTCCCCCATCATACTATAAGTACTGTGCTTGTTCCCAAACCATCCTCGAAAGACTGTGCTTCTTTTTTCCTCACCATACTATAGAGACTACTGTGCTTTTTCTTCCCCCCCCAACCCCCGCCCTGTTTCGCTTAGCTTCGATCATCTATCTTTCATCGTAGGTAAAGGTTCGATCGGAGGATAAGGTGGGTTCGTTTCATCGGTGACCCCTCACCTAATGTGACTTGGCTTCTTCAGTGCTCTCCCATTGGCGGTTCCTCAACGACCGACATAAGTGTAAGAACCAAAATCAGTATCGTTGGTTGATGGACTTGGTGCGGCTACCCACCTAACTCCTCTCAAACGACTTGGGTTCTTCCGGTCTGGTTCGCTAATGGGAAACAAATCATGCCGTTCATTCTAAGTGTTCAGTTTCATTGGTGACAACCTCCCTCACTAACAAACTCGAGATGGTTTCTGGCATAAAGCGACCATCAAATAATAGATAGTGGGAGTAGTCTTGATAGGATTATTCGAGAGGTTCATTATTGAAGGTTCAATTACGAGTAAGGGGTAAGGGTCCTAAGGCAAGTTAACACGTCATGCGGGTATTGTTGTTTCATCATTTCATTGGTGCACCTCCTAATCACTCACAAATGTTCCTGATTGCATTATATACGTGAAAAAAACACAATCAAAATATGTAAAGGCACCACCAACCGTAACCTATTCCAATCAATCTCATCAATTACTCCTCCTAATCGGTGACCCAACTCAAACACTCAGGATGGGAGACGTCTATAAAAAGCATAAGTTGAAACTCCTCAATAAATTGCTAGTGGTATGGGTTGGGATGAGTTCCATCATAGATTCTGTCAGTTGATCGATGCATGTACTTCCCTTCATTTATGTCTTACGTACGAGAAAGGTAAAAGGAATATTAGGGAAACGAAGGCGAGTGAACCCCCTAGTAGACTAAGAGCCAGGGTTCAGCATAGACCTGTAGTATTCCCGGCTCGTGGTAATTTCCCATCTTGTTTGTAGTCCGATAGGTGGAGTTATAGATCAAGGTGTAGGTTCTAGGTTTGGCATGTTGCTATCCTGTTTGTCTACCTAGTACTTCTTGTCAATGCGGGATAATTGTTTGAGGGGAATGCGGTAATGGTAGAATGCAGTAATGAGAGAATGCGTACTGGGCCATCCTGGGTTGTACTGGGCGGACTGACTATGGCGAACGGAAAGTGGGAATGGGTGAACAGCAAGAACAACAATAAAAGAAAGAAAAGCATGGGTGAATTGAAAGCGGGAAGGCAGATTGAAGTAAAGCAGACTGGATACTGGTTAATACGGATTGAAGAATGCTGATAGTATTGGGTGAGGTAATGCGTTATTGGGTCCTGAAAGCGTCCTGGGCTCCCTGATTGACTGGAATCATAATGGGCTGGGTAATGGGACTAAATACGAATTGAATGGTGGGGGGATGCGTGTATGTGTTAATTTTAATGCGTGGTTAGAATGGCGAGATGTGGGAATATGGGAGAACGTGGACTTGAGAATACTGGGTAATCTGGGACTAGGAGAAAGCGAGAAGGGCGTATTGGGAATGGCGGGGGGATTTTTGAATGCGGGCCTGGGTAATGTGATAATGGGAGAATGTGGATTTAACATAAAGCGAACGGAAAGTGGACTGTGGATCTGGGGAACGCCTTTCTTGACAGAAGGTTCAGTTTCCCAGGTTGCATTAGATATGTTATTATACACCAGCTTATAAACTGATAAAAAGAAGGTTTTAAGTAAGCATGGTTCCGAGATATGGGATGGGGGGCTCCAAAACCTAAAAAAGGACACCCTCCAAGAATCAATAATCTATCGGTTCCAAAACATCCAATAAGGCATCGCCACCTGGCTCGACTACCGAAGACACATCTCAGGATCAGGAATGTCCCGAAGGGGCTTGCGCTTCCTAGTGCAAGGAGGTGGTCATTTTTTTTGTAGCCCATTTCCAATATACAAGTATATGGCCTAATCCCATGTTTCTTTGCTAATAGCCCATAGCCCAGTTGTCATTGCCAAACAGTTATAGCCAGTCTCATTGAAAAGAGGAGGTGGTCACGAAACCATATACCTCTGCCCTCAACCTTGACCCTACAGCCTCAACCTACACCCTCGACCTACACCTAAAACTCGATGGAGGAAGGAACCCCATAGCCCTAAACTAGAAACCCTCTATATCCTCGAACCCCTCACCCTTGAACTTCTACACCTCACAAAATTGAGAATTGCGGGGAGGTCATTGCTAGCCGATAAGCCGAGAAACAATCATTGTTGATAGCCACTGATAAGGTTTGTGCACAGGTTTGTGTCCATACATTCTTGGTACTCGCTGCTGGCACTTGATTCGGGCCAGGTGTAAATGCTGCTACTCAATGCTACTAGTTGAGCCACTCGATGTTGGTACTCAATAAAGTCAATGCCAAGTTTCAATTCATGCTGCTAGTACTCCATGCCGGTACTCCATGTCAGGATTCGATGTATTCTCTTGTAGGTTTTGGAACCAATGGAGGATGCCTTCTTATTGGATGTATTCTTGCCTTTTTTGGGGATGTCTTATCATAGGTTTTGGAACCGATGCATGATGCTTACGATTCAACTGTCGAAGATAGGATCGTGTGACAGACAAGGGAGAGTCTCCCATAGTGTCAGTATGGGAAGTAATGATAGGAGCCCACTGCTAATGATTGAATGAATGATGGTGCAACATCAGAAGTTGCTGAGCCAATTGTGGTATAATAACTTATATAATGCAACCTGAAAAAATGAAACATCTTACGGGAGATTGATTCAATTTGATTCTATCAACTGAGGATTATTCTGAAGAGGCCAGTTGATTGATTGATTGGATTCTCTAAACTGATGATTCTTATTATAAAGGCGTTCCCACTGATGAATCTTACGGGAGAGCGAGTTCCAACCCGCCAATAGCTCGTACCCATCCATTCCCAGCTCACGGCCACATCAATACACATATCACGGACCCATCGAGTCGAGCGAGGGCTAAGTTCCCCATCGAGGCTAAATTACATTCCCCATCATTACCACCCATTAAGTCCGCATTCTCCCCTTCTCTCAGTCTCCCATCCACACCCCGCATCCACGCATACACGCTTTCACAGTACGCCTGCCCAGGCCACCTCCCCCAAGGCGCAGCACGCACGTATTCAGTTCAATCCGCATCCACACCATCCACGCATTCAGTTCCATCCGCATTCAGTACGCGTTCAGTTCAATCCGCAACTGCCAACATATTCGGGGGTGGGTTGGCATCCTCATGAAGTTGATCTATAATGAAGTCGCAGGATGGAATCGATTGCTGGGCGGGGATACTCAACTGGGATCTAATACACCGGGCTTGGCTAATAATTGGACGATGCAATCCGATGATACAATACGCTAGGCCTACTCAACTGGGCTACTCCGCTTCGATACCCGGCTGCTCAAATTGGATTGGCTTAAGTTCTTCGCTGACGCTCAGGGATAAAGGTCCCGGAGGGGCTTGCGCCTCCTAGTGCAAGGAAGGGGACTTAGTTTCAAATGAAAAGAATGGAGACTTTCACTTGGCTTTCACTCTCTATGGCCTTAGTAGGGCATGGGACTAATGGTAGTTCTTAGTGCATGTGGGGACTACAGCTACTCTACAGACTACAGCTAATAGTATTGAGTGCCAGCAGTGATCCAATGGAATAATCCGCAGGTGATCCAATGGGAGGAATAAGCAATGGGAATCCATGGGAGCTCTAAGGGGAATAAGCCAATGGGAATCCATGGAAGCTCTAATCCGCTATAATCCAATGGTAGGGCCTAATCACAGGGGGCTACTCAATGGGGGGGATACTCGATGCTGTCGATCCTAGAGTTGATGCACTTGATGCTGGTAGTCTTAGTCCAGGCCACGTGGAGATGCCAAGAGTTTATCCCAGTGATTTAGAGGTTTCTTTCTCACCTACCAATTTTGGCGAAGGCACTAAGTTTGCTTCGAACAGATATTAGAAAAATGCCTCATTCACCTTGCCCGATGCAGACAAGCGATACGTTGATGGCGGCCCCCTTGTCGAGAGTTTGATTCCTCACCCATATGAATCGATGAGTCCCTACCGGGCCTCTCCTACTATCGAGAGTTTGGCTGGCTCACCCTCACCCTTTTTTTTCATTAATGAAATTGCTCCCTTTGAGGGGACAAGAATGAAATGGATTTTCTCTTCAATGAAATAGGCTCTTTCAATTTGTTTCTCTATGAGAACCCGGATGCCCTTTAGCCACTAGTTAATGCTTTTGATGCAGTCGATGCACTCGAGGTGTTGATGCAGTTGATCCCGCTACTCGATCCCGCTACCCAATGCACTCGACCCAGGATTCTTTGCCTGTCGATCATAGTCGATAGCTAGTGGTAATTGACAGCCTATTGATAGCTGATCCTTTGAAGCCGGTCATGACTGGGCTGGGATTTCTTTTCTCGCTTGATAAGACGTGTTAATAGAGTGGGGTTACGCCCAGCTAGTGGGTGGGGCAAGGAGAATATGTCCTGTTTACAACGATATGCATTTTATAGATGTGATGATGGGCGGCACTTATTTCACTTTGACTTACTTTTTTCTCATCTCCGATGGCGGCCCCCTTGTCGAGAGTTCGCTTGCTCACCCCCACCCAATAACGCGGAGGCTTGAAATATTGAGCAACGAATGAATGCATATATTATATATGTCATTATGCCATGAATGAGAGATCGATTTCTTCACTTCTTCCACTGCTTCCAGTCATTACCAAGTGCCATCATTTGAGGGGAACAAACAGAGAAGTACGGTCAGAAACATCCATCCTGTTGTGTATGGCTTCGCTAAACCGTAATTACGTATATAATATCTAGAGATGATGGCGGCCCTCACCATATGAATAGTGAGTCCCTCCGGGCCTCTCCTCACACGTTACCTCACCCTTAATTGACCACTATCCGGGATCAGCAACCTCCCTTCCCGAGGCACTATGTGTTTAGGGGCATGATTCTTATCCTGAGGTGATTGTAAGTAATGATCACCATGGATCCATTTGAGGTACGTGTGTTTCATAGCATAAAGTGAGGTCGAGGTAGGTTGTTTCAAGGGCTATGTTTTCTTAGAGATCGAGGTCAAAGGCTACGGTTTCATCGAGGTATAGGGTCGAGTAAGAGGTTCGAGGTTCAATTTCTTTGGCTGGCTTGTAGGATGGATATGTGGGGGTGGTTGTTATCAACAATTGACTATCGGCTTGCCAGCTTGCGATTACACCTCCTGGGAATGATACTGGCTTTGGATTAGCTCATCCGATTTGATTAGCGGATTAGCCTAGCGTATTAGATTAGCCGAGTGAATTAGACGTACTGGGGATCCTGGGTGACGTGTACTGGGGAATGCTGGGAGACTGGGGAGACCTCAGAATGAGTGAGGAAGGTGTTTCCCTTAGACCATAGTCAACACCATTGGGATCCCTACCTATCAGCTCGCCAAATGCTTGGCTCACAAACTAAAGCCTCTTTTTGGTAATACCAATTCTTATGTTAAGGACTCCACTTTCTTTCTAAATATAATAAAGGTCCGGAGGTCTTGCGCTTCTGAGGGCAAGGACCCGGAGGGTGCTTTCCTATAATCGGGGAAGGGTCTCAAACTTTTTTGAGGTGACCTTCTATTAAGTTTTTATGTCATTTCCCTTTTGACAAATATGAATATAAATGGGGCCATAGATGTGATCAATAAGATCACTAAAACAAATACTACAAAGTTAGTTGCAATATGTCTTAGATCCACGTTATTTAGTTTCCAATGTGATATATATGAAAAAATCTATGGAGTAGTTATGGGATCCCCCGGTAGAACATCTTCTCGTATTCAAATATCCTTCACTTCCTTGAACACCATATCCCGACGACTGTAAATTGTTGTCCTAGTTACTGGATTCCACAACTTATAGCCTTTCACTCCATCCTTGTACCTGATGAAGATACATTTGACTGCATTCATACCCAGTTTATCACGCCTTTCTTTCTTACATGCATCCCTATCAAACATTGTGTGCACTCTAGCATCATTCATCTTACTCACAAATATGAGGTTCCTTGCTAGACCTGGGATATGCAACATGCCTTGTCCCACTCCTTCCATTGTGCCACCTCAGTCGAACATTACCTCGACCGACAATCTTGGTAGTCGAGTCATCTCCCATAAATACATCCCCCCTTCAGATTCCTCATACTCATCAAACCATTCCCTGTGAGGTGTCATGTGGTAAGATGCACCGAGTCGATCAGCCACGCGTCATGTTCCGACTGTGTGCTAGTCGAAGCCAGATAGACATCTCTTTTCTCGTCGGTCGACACCTTCCCATCAGTCGACTTGGACTCGTCGGCCGCCTTACTTCGTTCAACAGCCTTCGACTTGCAGTCTTTATTTATTTGTTAGGAAATCAAGTATTGACCTTCATATACTTCTAAAGCTAACGGCAAGCTTAGCATCGATGACTTATCGCCGAGGTACTTGGCTATATGTGTGCGGTCAAGTGCTTATGGCCGAGCGAGGAAAGGAAGGCCTTGGAAGAGTTGACAATCATCCAGCTTGCCTGGCCAATCTTAACATCACATCACTACCTGCCCTTAACCGAGGGAAGTGGGAAAGCATGGGCCAAACATCCAGTACGTCACATGACTACTATATCGGGTGGGAGTGAACAAAGGATGGTAACAGTAAATGAAGGAGCCGGGTAACCGGTTGAACGAACAACTATAGGAGATGGGGAATTGAATTCCTTCCTATGCTTTTATTAGACTGCAACTACCAGCACGCTCAAACCAAAGCCCTATCCTCTATCTCTACTTGAGACCTTTCCGTCTATCTAGCCCGTCTCTCTCTCTCTTGCTGCCCGGCTTTCTGATCTCTCCCTCCTCAACCTTTGCACCCGTATCACAGTTCACCCGTACCAATCGTAGTTTCCAACAGTGCATGGAACCTATTACCTACCTGTATCATCAATCTCTCCCTCCCTCCCTCTCTTCCTTTTCCTCCCTTCCTTGCCCGGTGCGGACAAGCAATAAATTACCTTGCCCCCGGAGGGACAAGCGGCTTCGCACCTTGCCGATGCGGACAAGCAGGTAAACCTCCTGCCTTCCTATTCTTCTCTGGCGGCTTCGCACCTTGCTTTCCTAACGTCAAGCAAGCAAGAAATTCCTTGCACTAGGAAGCGCAAGCCCCTCCGGGTCCTTCTCCCGGTGGTCGAGCAACTAAAATTCCTTGCTTTCCTACGTCAAGCAGCCCTGCCGGACCTTGCCCGATGCGGACAAGCAGGTAAACCTCCTTGCCTTCCTATTTCTTCTCTGGCGGCTTCGCACCTTGCTTTCCTAACGTCCAAGCAAGCAAGAAATTCCTTGCACTAGGAAGCGCAAGGCCCCTCCGGGTCCCTCTCCCGGTGGTCGAGCAACTAAAGTTCCTTGCTTTCCTAACGTCAAGCAAGCCCTGCCGGACCTTGCCCGATGCGGACAGCAGGTAAACCTCCTTGCCTTCCTATTTCTTCTCTGGCGGCTTCGCACCTTGGAATATTTAGAAGAAGGAGCAGTAGGGAAGTATCTTATTGGATAGCAGCTGGTTTAATAGCTAACAGGTAGATCCCCGTGGGCAGAACAGAATAACCCTAACTGGTTGATTCGAGAACTTATTGCTATTGGGCACGGATATATCACTAGGGATGGTGTAGAATTGTAGGGATGGGATGATGTGAATGGAAGGAGTAGGGATCGTGAGTCAAGGCTTATCTACTGTGTCCAGGCCTCAAGCGTCAAGGCTTATAGTGAAGGGACTCGGCTTGGCGGATCATTTTCATTAATGTCAGTAAATTGTTTGGTGAACCGGATGTCGGAGTTGATCCATCCTAAGGTGCAAGGTTTTTTGGTGCTAGTTCGATGGGAAGGCAGGCGGAAAGATAGATCGATAAGCAGGTAGGTGTGATTCGCAGTGTCTGTCGATCATTGCGTAACGTCCCATTCGATGAGAGTAACCCAGCCGAGTAGAGTAGCCCAAGTAGAGAGTATCCGAATGATCAGCTATAAAAAAAGACCTTCTGTCTATGTCTGTCAGGGCTATATACCTCTCTACGTTAGGTGCTGTAGTAACCCTGTGCTGCATATACGTAAGTGAGGTAGGACCCGTTCGTTCGGTAGCGGTATAGGGTCGAGGGTAAAGGTATATGTTTCTGTCGAGACCTAGGGTCACTGTCTAGGAAGAGGTTTAGGTATAGAGTTCGAGGGCTATGATTCCGTCGGCACCATGAAAAGTATCATAGCCGGTCAGTGATAGAACTAGTGGCAGTGAAAGAAGAAAGATGCTCCATGGGAACCTACACTACACGCTATCTCTCTCTATAGAAATATATATTTGAAGAATCATAATAATAGGGTAACTCCTCACCATATGAATAGTGAGGCCCTACCGGGCCTTTTGACCTTTTTACTACTTCAATTTTTCATACACATACATACATTTAGGTAGGCAGTCATGGAGCTGGCGGTCGATCAGGAAGGATCAAAAGGAAAGATCAGAAGGATATTGCATTGGACCAATATGCTTATCCGAAAGCCGCTACTGCCTCCGCTACTGCCTACTCCCTACTCTCCGCTACTAACCGCATCACCAGGTCCGTCAGGGGCTCGACTGATAAGGAGAGGTACGTTAAGTGACTCGACCAGCGCTAGTTACTTATTTGAGAGGGGCCACCCAATAAGTCAAATGAATACGTTAGTGACTCGACTGATAAGGAGAAGGTACGTTAGTGACTCGACTGATAAGGAGAGGTACGTTAGTGACTCGACTGATAAGGAGAGGTACGTTAGTGACTCGACTGATAAGGAGAGGTACGTTAGTGACTCGACTGATAAGGAGAGGTACGTTAGTGACTCCGACTGATAAGGAGAGGTACGTTAGTGACTCGACTGATAAGGAGAGGTACGTTAGTGACTCGACTGATAAGGAGAGGTACGAACGCTCGACTGTTAAGGAGAGGGCTCGACCAGCGGGAGAGGAATTTATTGCTCGACCACCGCCCCCCACCCAATAAGCAAAACCCAAACCGGCAGGGGCTCTCAATCTAAGGAGAGGAATCTATTCCCTTGAATCAAGTTCTTATTCCTTGGATAGCTATTCGCCTCTCCTTATCTTATTCATTGAGGGGGGGAGGATATCACCTTGAAGGAATTGATTCTTCTTATTCCTGGAAGGGATATCACCTGGAAGTTCTTATTCTATGGATGTGGGTAAAAGCCTTTCACCTTGATCTATGTCTTTTCCTTGAGATAGCTACACCTTGATCTTGCTCCGCTTGTTCGTGTGCCATAGATCGGGTTAGACCCTGTTGATTGGACACTATTGATCGGTGGTACGAGACGATAGAAGCAGTCCCGGTTATTCATTCATTCATTCCCAGAGCTATTGATGGTGGGTTAGACCGCTTCATGGTTCACACAGCTTGGTTCGTTCGATTGCTTGGGGGTTCTGGTTCACACAGCATGGTTCGTTCGATTGCTTGGTTCGGTCAGTTCATTGAATCAGTAAAGAGGTAAGGTTTGGGTGACTTTGACGGGACTATTTGCTTTGGTAACATCAACCAAACTATTGATTGGTAACATCACCGGACTATATTATATACGTCACCGTCCGATCAACGAAATAATAGCGCAAGGGCATATCACCCTGGCTATCGAACCGTAAAGGACGTTGGGGACTCTGCCTATGGTGTCTTTGCCTCTCCTGCAACCTTTGCTGCTTTTCTCTTTGGTGCTACTGGTCCGGATGCTGGGTAAACTTCACTTGGTGCTTGCTCATAAACTTCACTTGTCAGATGCTAGCGGTGATGTAACAATTTCAGCTTGTAGCTAGAGTATAGAGGTTCAATGGAGATGGAACTTTTTCAAGAATTTCTTTGTGAATTCTTTATTTGTACATAGGCCCCTGCCTTCGCTCATGCTGGTGGTTCTAGGTCAAGGGGTTCTTCGACTGGAATTGGAACTGCTTCTTTGACTGGATCAATGGAAACCGCCTTGACTCCTGGCTTTGGGTCAATGGGATCAACAACGGGCACTACTTATGCTCGAACTGCTGCATTCACCTCTGCCTCCACTTCTGGCTTTGATGGCTTAGCCCCCGCTACAAGTGCTGGGTGAGCAACTGGATCATTCACTGGTGCTGGATCCATATCTGTACGAGATGCTGGTGAAACTACTCGCTTTGCCTGAGTCGACATGGCCCCCTCGATCGTAGGAAGGGGAAGGTAAACTGGCATGGTCCCATTTATGCCCATATAGGTTATAGGTAATCCCAATAGGAATAGGTATGTCTCCGCGCTTGGATTTTCGACTGATACTGGAGGGGATGCTTTTGGATCCGGGCGAGATGCTGGCTATCATACGAGTTTTGTATCTCTTGCCTCTGCCAGGTCAACTGCCTTTCCTACTGCTGTCGTCCTTACTTATGCCTCTAGTGATGGGGCTACTGTTTGACTTGACTCTCCAATGGATTAATAAAAAACAGGCATGGGGTCAACTGAGTTAACTGGGTATGGATCTGCTTTTGTTTCATTGGTTGATGCCCGTGGTTGCCCGTGACTTATTTCATATGGTTCATTGAGCCTGAGCCCTGCAACTGAATCTACACTTGGCACTGGAACCCATGCCTTTGCTTCTCGATCAGAAAAAACTGCTCAATCTACACCCGTAACCGGATCTACAGCATCTGTCTTTGCCGGTGATGCTTACCTTGTTACTGTAGGTGCCGTAGCTTTTGCTGTTGGTATTTATGTTCCCTCCACCACTTTAGCCTCTGCCTATGACTCTGCCTTTGCTGGTCAATCTGATTCCGATGGGTGTACATCTATGGATCCTGCCTGTGCATTGGATCACCGGATAAGGCTAGCGGGTGGTAGGTAAGGCTGGTGGCTTTCTGGCTGCGGTAGTAGTAGTGGCGGGTGGCTGGATATACTTTCGCTGGTACTGCATCGTGATCAAGAACTGGTTCCTCTCGACCCGGAGCGAGCCGCTAGGAGCAACGTTACAATAACCCATAGATGTGTACGTGAAAGAACCAACCTCCTAGCTTCTTGATGCATCGTAATATAAGAGAAATGTACATACCACCTTAGCTGCTAGGAAAATGCGCAAGGTACCAAGTTGGCTGCGTAAGATATCATTAATTGGATACTGGATTGCGCGAATAATGCATCATCTAGAATCTGTTCATAGTCAAGTGCCTGCTTTCGGGTGGTAGGAGCAAAAGCGATTTGATCGGTGGATGCGGGTCGAGTCAATGCTGCTATCTGGTTCAGCCTTAAGGATAGAGAGGTGGGTCGAGTGTCTCGCTGGATCTCGAAGCAGTCGTCGGAGGCCAGAGTCCCTCTTCCACTCAGAAGGGGGCAATTGAGTGTTCGGTGGAGAATCCTGTTGTCGATGTGGGCGGAGTGCTCTGGATGAGGTTCGATCTCTTCATGTATATCGGTTCACCATAGATAGATTCATTGCAAAGTGAGAGGAATGAATTGGTCTGTCGGAACTATATGAACACTCACCCGATTCTATATATAAAGCGGTCTGAACAATGCTTTCGGTTAGCCTGAACACCCATATCCTAGGGATCGAATTGAAGGCATAGGACTAGCGATGTTGTTTTTATAAGCCAACCAATTCTCTATCGCCCGGCATTGCCTTGCTTGCGGTTCATTCAGTCGTTCGGTACTGCACTTTCATTTCGATGGTTGCTCTCGGCAGCGCAGAAAGAGGTTGGAATCGAGTTGTTATTACGTAGATAATTCAAAGCTCGATCGAAGTTACGTATTAACGGAAATGAAAGCGGAGAAAAGGTCTTGGTTTCGAAGTCCAGCTGGTTCAACAAGTTCGTTGGCGATCCAACGGCCCCTGAACACCCATATCCTAGGGCCTGTTCCGCGAGATCAGCAAACTTCATGAATCGGGGCCCCGTCTCTTCTCAAATACTGGTTCGTCGTGTTCCAGTGCAAGGATTGATGCCTGAAGTTGCTTCCGCATCGAAGTATATCCAATATTGTGTCCAAGGTATGGAGGGCTCTTTCGAGAAGGGAGGGAACCGCATAAAGAGCCGTCGATTTTGGACTTTCAAGAAAGAACGACCAATCTTCACCTAGAGACTTCTTGCCCGTGTCCATCAATTCTACTTGTAGTATTCGAGCGAGGTCTGGCTGTTGGCCATCTTACGAGAGAAGGCTGCGAATGGGGGAAATTTGGCACCCCTTCCATAGTTGGAGAAGAAATAGGTCGCGTAATAATAATAGTAATAACGAGAAGCCGCCCAATTCCATTTGTGAAATGGCTCCATAGTAGACCCTATTATGATGGTTGCGAAATGCCCCAGCGAGGCGCAACAGAATGAAAAGGAAAGGCTAGTGTTCCGCCTCTCCGGAACAAATGGAACGTAAGAAGGCCCGCCCTACCGAAAGAACTCTCTTTTATGTTGATGAACTATCTCCCAGCTCTCTCCAAGAATATGCTGGAGCTCCCGAAGCCCTCTAAGTCTAGTTTGGTCGGATCACATGCAGATGCTCAGGTCGGGATTGAGAAAGGCGCAGGGAAATGTATAGAGGCGTCGTGAAAAACACATTTTGAAATGCAGAAGTGGATTCGGGAGAAGGAGCTGAACCTCCCCTCGGAGCATGTTCAAAGACTGATTCATAGATCCTGTATAATTGTTAGCACGGGTGAGGATGATTAGAAATTTGTCCACCCACATACCATTGCTATCCCTTCTCCTCCGCAAAAGACCAAAAGATAGAGAACCCCGGACCCATTCTAGAATAGTTATTATCGGGTTGCAGATAGATCTGTGGCAAGAATGTGGGAATATATCAATTGTGTCCCTCATCCGCGATGAGCGAACTGGGCAAGACTAGCTTTTACCCCAATCTCAATCCAACTTCATACCTTATTTTCATTGATAACCGGCCAGATAGATAGCACGGCAAGCAATCAATTAAGTACATCCATATTGATAGCGCGCCTCCATAACTCATCAAGCCATACCACTAAAACAACCCCTTCACCCATCATAGACAATTACCACTTACCCCTGACCCATAAAAAAAGATTGTATTTAATCAAACTGAATCGATCTTATCTTACCTTACTTACTTGACTTACTCATATTTCTTCCCCTCAATTCGCCCTGTGCCGGTGCTTCTGCTTCCTTTCCGTTACCCCTCCGCCGAGATAGGTTCTGATTGGTCGTTTGAAGGCCCGCTATCCTATGAAAGGAATTCCTCATGGGGCTATATCGATCTCTCGATATCCTCGTATCTTTCAGTAAATGCTCTCTCGACTGGGTCCCATCTAACGTATAAGTTATTCGCTGGCCAACCAAAGCTAACTGGTATGCCTCTTCTACCCAATGCATGTTATTAAGACTAATTGAAAGCCATCAACATACCTCGATATCCTCTGGTCTTTTGGTTCCTCTTGCCCTGCCCTAATGGGAAATCTTGTAGAATTCTTCAATGCACTCTTGGACACTCTAGTCCTTCTGCTTCAAAGTATGCATTTGTCTAAACACAGTTTATTGATAATTCATCTACAAAAGAATTTCACACGGTTTACCCACCATCTTCATCAAAGTTCGAATCTTCTTAATTGACTTAGTATTAGCTTGCGTAAGGAGACTTTACTCTTCCCCCTTCCTTTCCCCTTACCGCTCTCCTTCCATCCTTCCTTACCGCTATAGAGCCTTTCCCCTTCCTTTACTTTAGTCTTTTTCTTGGTAGTTAGCTTTTCTTTTCATTTTAGATCTCTTTTATTGCAAGTACTTTCCTTGCCCTAGGAAGGACAAGACCTCCGGACCTTTTTCAGCTTTTCATTTTGAAGTTGAACACATCACTTGTGCATACACTTTACACCCTAAATTCTTTGCTTGGTTCATGACCCCAGGCTCAGCCCTAAAATAGACCATATAACTTAACACACATAAGCCTCCCTTGAGGCCAAAAAGAATATTGTAGTTAAGTTAGGATTGTGGGGATAGGTATCCAAATAACTCGCCACAATCATCTTACATTTGAGACATAGTGGTTGACTTTTAGGAGACTTCAAATCCTTTCTAACGGATACGGTCAGAACTCATTTAGCAACAGGCGCGCTCTTCGGAGTGGATAATGCCAAGGTTGGGACCGGAAGTGTTATTGATACTCCTAGCTCTTTCACTACTGAAGATCCCCCGACCGTTTGATTTCAGCTTGAAGGCAAGGTAACCTGTTGCACGTATCTGTGAAGAGGTAGCTTAGCGGCCATTCTACTGGGTATCTTTACCCAGGTGGCTCTCACAGGAGGGAGGGCACCTGAGACATATTTCTATGGGCCTTTGGGACTTCATAACCCATTGTCTCCTAGTTATAACTATCTCATTCATACCTTCACTCATCTATGCAGGGGACCTAATCCCCCCTATTGTTAGTTGATTGGAAGGCCCTTTGCCATAGCTTAGGACTTGTTTGAGCGCTATTAGTTGATATCTTAGGCTAGAGTCTTTTGGTTTTGATAGGACGGAGCTTGGATTAGGCTACTTTTCTCTTTATTAAAACACACTTGAAACCACTTGTTGCACCACCTGAGCACGTAGTGTTGGTTGTGTGATCACTTTATTTGCTTAATTCATTGCTTTGATACTTTAGCCTTTGATAGACTTATTGCATCTTAGGAGTTATACTTGCATCTAGGAATCATAGCTCCCCCAAGGAGACTCTCTCGTAGACTCGGAGGCCTTCATCCTTTTCTTATTCCTGGACGTATTATATCCCCTGCTCGACGAGTTTGGGTTCCTCCGCCCAGCCCACCTTTGGGCACTTCATCCACGGATTCGGGAAGTGAATCTTCCTCGGATTTAGAGTCATCATCCCCTTCGAGGTCTTCAGGTTCAGCTGTTCCTGGAACTAGTGCCCTTTCAACTAGTTCATCTTCCTCTAACCCGAGTTCCATACCGGTCTCTACCATGGAAGGAACTAATGCTAACCAACCCGTTTTGCCTTACATGGCGGGGTTTCATCTCCCAGATTTGACCAAACTCATCAACGATCCCATCTGGCATGATACCACTTGGCCCAATATGCCAACTAAGCTACCCTCGGATATCCCTAAATTTGAGGGTCGTGCTGGATAAGATCCTTCCACTCATATCATATCTTTCCACCCTTGGTGTTCCTCTAATAGCATCACGGAAGACTCTGTTAGATTAAGGTTGTTTCAACGCACTCTACTTATTGGGTGGGGTGCGGCCGCCAAATGATATATTTCTCAACCATCCCGTTCTCATACAACCTTTGAGTCCATAGCTAAGGTTTCCTTAATGCCCTACTATTCTTATTCGCCCCTACTAAAGTAAGGCAGATTTCATTACGGATCCCGTTACGGCTCAGTATATCCCGTTACGGCATGGCATTACTGATCGATCCATCCCGTTACGGCGCCATATATATGTAATTACGCTTTAAAGGAAAGATCTCTCTCTCTCTTGCCTGTTGTCCGGTTGTTTCGTGATCTCTCTCTCTTGCCTTTGGTGTAAGACTACGATCTATACTTAGCAAAAAAAAGCACATCTCCGACCAAGTACTTTCCCTTGGTAGCTCCGATCACTTTGATCACTATCTAGAATTCTAGGACAGGGCGCTACACTACCTTTACGAGTCTCTATCCCTACCTTCTATCCCTACCTCCGGAAGGCAAGCTGGTACCCCCGCTTTCCTCCTAAAGTGGGATTTCACCCTAATAACTGACCCTTAACGAGGTATCCCGGTTGATTTGCTCTCCCACTCTGCGGGGTAGCCTCCTTCCTTTCCCTCCTATATGGAGAATAAGGGTCTGTCACTTTCACCACTGGGTCTACTGCTGCGCCTGGGTCTCGATCTTTAACGACTAACCTGCTGCTCCTGAGAGTTCCCCACCTGAAGAACTAGACCTGTTGGCCCTAGACCACTTCATTTATGAATGCTTTTTAGGTACAGCTATAGACCCGGGATCGGATTCAACTACCGAACCTTCCCTTTACTTCAGTCCACACAACCTACCCATCTGAAGAACTAGACCTGCCTTATACCTATACCACTTTCATGAATCGCTTAGGAGCCACTGCACTATTGCTCTCTTACTTAGCCTATTTACCTTTACTTAAGTGTTCTCTACTCAAAACCCCCCACCTGTTCTCTTTACCCACCTATAGAATAGAAGACCTCACCCTACTTACTGATGATGCCCCAACCTAGTGAGTGCTGAAGCCAGGAATACTTATTAGAGTAGGCACTATTCTATTTTCCCCCTACCTTCCCTTGGTTGGAGAGAGAGAGTTAAGCTTCGATGGCGAAATAGAACGTTAGGCTATCCTAACTTGGATTGAATGGGGCTAAAGGAAGGGGAGAAAGCCTTTGATAAGGCCATGGTTAACTAAATCAAAATTCCAGTTAGAGGGTCAGGGGTCCCTTACACGGAGATGAAATGAAAAGGAAGAAAAGTGCCTTATCTTCCCGAACTCTAACTCATTTTCACCCGGTAAAGGACCTTACTTTCGCAGAGCTCTTTGAGGGGAAGAAATCAAGTCAATCCAGAATATCGGTATACAAAGAGATATCTCAGTATATATGTCATTATGCATTTCATATCATATCAGATAGCTGCGGAGGTTTGAACAGATTTCGATGGCGGTGGTCGAGAGTTCGCTTCCTCACCCTACTAATTTGGCCATAACAACGGCTGGAAGGAATCAATATCTTGATGGAAGGGAGCAAGCCCCCCGTTTCCCCACCCGAGAAAGCAGGCTCTTCTTAAGCCCAAGCAGAACAAGATTTTCAGCCTTCAAGGCTAGAATCACTCCCGAAAGAGAATTAGTCAAGGTTGACCAACTAGTGAAGGTGTCTCACTGCGGTAGATGTACCCGCAGAGAAAGCCGGGGAAATGCGGGGAAATGGTTTTCAAGTTGTAAACTCTTATCAATTAAGGGTCACTCGAAGAACTATCCTTTATTGAGGGCTGGGTCCCGGGCAATCGGAGAGGAATATTTCTGTCCTCAATCTTCAAGCCATCGGGGAAGCTACGTAAGGGCTATCTGAGAGCCGCACCCCTGAATCAATAGGAAGGTGAAACACTTTGTTGTTGGCTTATTCTGAAAGCCGTATTGGAAGGTTCGAGGGCTCTATGACGTTCTCGCCCGATCGATCGGTATCCACCCTTCGGGGATCTGATGGGAGTTCCTATTGCAGGGGAGTGGGAAAACAACCCGAACGGCGTAAAGAACATTCGAGCAACCGGCCTGCCCGTTCAATGCCTACTGAGAAGAAATGATCTTCTTCCATATGTGAATCTTATTCTTCGGGAAAGGGCAATCTCCCTACGTCAGGTTAAGACGGAAATAATAGACCCAGTTCAGAAGACTCAACAGATAGGCGGCTCAATTCAGTAGATGACATGCCTGATAAGGTAGGTCAAATTGATAGGCCGAGGGGATAAGTAGTGGTTTTCACATATATAATAGTGTCACTTGAGTCAGTAGGTTCTTAAGATAGTGCCTGTGATAGAGAAACCTAGTTCAATGCAGGACGAAATGAAAAAACATTAGTATGGGGCAAGCATTTGCGAAAGAGGCCGGTGAAAAGGTGCCCGACCTAAAAGCTAAGAGAGAAACTTCATTTTTGCCCTCCGTCCGCCCAAACCCCTATTTTCCGTTCGATCATGACAAGCGCTCAACCGGTAAGTCGAGGAAAGGATACCTTTGATTTTGGACGTAACCCCAGATCTTGAGAAGGGCTATCGGGAAACCTCCTTTCTTTCGCCATGGTCTCATCATCTCCAAGGGCGGCGCATCTTCCGGCTATGGACCTTACTGGTCTCGGCTCTCGCTCTTAAGTGGGAAGGAATATATTACTTGCTCTTTATCAAATGTTATCTGCCTGATCTGAAAGGTTGAGCTCACCAGAAAATTGAGTGCATCTATTAAGGTCCCTAAACCGGAGTTTGAATCATAATGACCACGCTTAGGCGCCACTTTCAACGCTTCGAAGGGTCAAAACAATGAGGCAAAAAGGTTTGGAACAATGGAACATCGATTCGCTCTGTCTTAGGCCGACGGTTCAGCCGAAGATCTAGTGAATCTCGTGTGTAGGGATCTGATAGCGAGAGGATCGAAAAGAAAAACTGGGTGAGTCGCCACATGAAGTACTACCTATAGTGTGTGGAAACTGCGGAACATCGATTCGCTCTGTCTTAGGTCAGAAGCACAGCCAGCCTGTGTAGAACGGCCACGATAAGAGTACTGCCCGATCGACTTACATAACCAGTTTGGGTGGCTCGGTTCACTGCACTCACACCCCGATGGTAACTGAGTCCAGAGATATATGGGACCATATCGAAGCAAAGTGAAGTAGAGAAGGCTGGAGTGGAGTGGGTCGAATGAGTAGAGTGAAATAAAAGGATTGAATGGTTCAAAGAGTGGATGGGTTGGAGGTACAAAGTTGAAAAAAGAAGTGAAGGCGGCTCAATACTTAAGAGTGCGAGCTGTTGGTACACAGAGTAAAGAGCGCGAGGGATGGGAAACATAGATGGAATTTTGGTCATTTTGTTACTACCATGGGTCACCATACAGAGAAGGAAAGATCCGTGTAGAATGGATAGGAAAGGTTGACCTTCGGCACATGCATGATAGATGGAGCGGCACGAGTCAATGGCGTGATGAGAATGAATGACGAATTGGAAAGATCCCAACGGCCGCTATCAGCCTATCGAGAGAGTGCAGAGGCCAATAGAGTGGGAGGGTTGGTATGTGCTTCAGTTATCAGCCTATCGAGAGAGTGCAGAGGCCAATCATATATTATATATGTCATTACAAAACCTCCGCCTCCTCTCCTT
>APFE031436453.1:0-36536 GCA_000404065.3 Pinus taeda | reverse complement strand
GATGATAGATTATAATAGAATTTTTTATATATTGCTAAAAGCATTTAGTGGGAGTAAAAACCATCATTTCTAAACTTTTGATATATGTTAGCAAAAACATTTGGTAGGAATGAAAATTATCTCTTACTTGGTAGGAACAGAAGCTATTTCTTATGAACCTTTGGCTGATAGTTGATAATGACATTGTAAAATTTTCTTTCAATAATAATGATAAATCAACCTACATTTTAAAATAACAATCTATAATGACTGTCCCATTATTAATTTGACCACTCTTTAAAAAAACCCAGGTAGAGATTTTTATGGTACAAGATGTGCCAGGGCAAAAAGTGATATCCATGGCCTGCCTTCAATTTTGGCGTATTGACTGCGTATGCCGTTCGTTTGTTTTCTTGAAAAATATGTGCGAACGCCCGTCCGAAATGGGCCCACTAATAACAACGCAACAGTGTACCATGTTATTCAGCGAGTGATGCCATTGCCCACGACCTCATTAGATGCCTTTCCGACCACTGCCTTTTCTGTCAGTCAATTTCACTGAAATATCACACACAAGTGGCATTCAAATCTTCATTTCAGATGACCAAGCAAATTTCCAGAATCAATAAAGTTTAAAACTAAATTAAAGATAAACAAAGTTCCAAACATTTTTACTTTTTCATCACTTATCTTTTCACTTTTTCATAGAATTGTAATTCTTTGTACCATCAAAGTTAAAAAAAATAAAATTTCAAGTTTTTATAACGTTTAGAGTAGAAACCTAACATAAATACTCCTTATCCATGCTTCACATATCCAACCCAATTCCATATTTCCACACCTTTTTCTTTAAGGAAGCTGACCTGGCCATTCATATGGTCTCATATCCTATCTAATTCCAATTAGCTCCACACAATTTTTTTTACGACATTCATATGGTCTCATATTTTATCTTCTTCCAATTAACTCCAACCAACTTTTTAATGGCCATTCATATGGTTTCAATTTTTCATATGGATGTGAAAGTGGATTTTTTTTTTCAAATTTAATAGGTGAGTTAAATGTGCAAATTAAAATTTGATTTTTTTAATGTGAAATTTTAATATTAATAAAAGAATTAAAATATATAGATTACGATACGATAGGTTAATGGAGCGAATTCCAAAACTGAAATCTCAACTTTTATTTCTTATATAAATTATTAATAATTATATTTATCTAAAAAAATAATATATTTTATATAAGGAAACATTAATGCTCAGATTGAGGTTACATCCAAAAAAATCCAGGCAAACGCCACTATAGTTGCTCTTTTTTCTTTTGCAAGAGCCAACCCAAATGTTGCAAGAAAGAATCCTCAAGGATGTCACTGCTTTCATCATACTGTTGAAGCGAGGATACCTATGTCAAACCATGGAACGACATACCATGAATGCAAAAACTCTTGGGTAAGTGAACACTAGTAATATAAATCCAATGCAAGACATGATGCACTATAGTATGTAAAAAGAACCACATCCAAAGAAAAAAATACATGTTTGCAGCTCCACTATGTTGTTGTAATCCCAAGAATGAAAAATCAGTGAAGGGCCTACTAGAACCAAAAAACAATTGCTTTGGGAGGGAGCCGAAAACCACTGTTCATATCCCACCACCTTTCTGCACTACCCATATCCCACCACGTACCACCTTTCCTCACTGCTAATTTTCCACGACCCACCACCTTTCTGCACTACTCATTTCCCACCACCCACCACCTTTCTTCACTGCTCATTATTTGAAGAGGACATATTTTCCAGAACTCGAGCACTTGAGCCAGGAGGGTCTCTGGCATCTCCTCCATCTAACTCACAAAAATGTGGCTATTCACATGCACGAGGTGAGCATCTATTCTATCCACATAAAAGGGCAAGTCTCTTAACACCCTTATTACATCCTCCACGGAGGAAAAGATGTTGTAGTTCTCCACATGTTTGTTTGTCAGTACTAAAACTAATAGTGTCTTCATTTGCAAATGAAGTGCAACTAAGTTCAAGTATTAATTTCTTTTTTCTACCCCTAGTGTGCTCAGGGTTCGACACCCACCAGCTGAGCTCTTCTAGCAATTCAAAGTCAAACATATATGATCTCTCCTCCCCAGCTTTTATCTCTAAATCACTTATCTCCTGGCACATTTCCAACAGAGTTGTGTTGAGGTATGTCACCACAAAGTCATGAGCGAAGAGCCTCACCCCCCTCTATCTCGACTGAGTTCTGTGGTCACCACCTTCTCTACTTCTTTTTCTTTGTCTTGGTGACATCTCTGATTTGTGAAGAGGTAATTCTAGTTCCCTGTGGGGTCTACCCCTATGTACAAAAGGACACATAAACTGACCCAAACCCCCCTCTACCATGTTCGGACACCAACACACAATTTGGTCACAATAACACCATACAAAGGGATGAAGCTTTGACGACAATCCACCAAAGAAGTTAAAAGGTGACTCAAACTCATCTATAGACTTGACTCCCTCCACCATTGGACAAAGCAAACACCACCCCAAGATTGCAAAACTATAGCCACCCAATGAGCAGAGACTCGGCTTCAACCCACTCTCACAAACCCAAACCCAAAAAGAAAATAAAATTACCCAAGCCAATATTTGCCACATAAGCCAACTGAAGCCACCATCAACATTGTCAATATGACATGTACCAAGACATCGGATATCCCTCGTTAACTCGAGAGAAATACATGACTTGAAGAGGTAAACACACCCTTTTAGACCCAGTGAAACATCTACCAAAACTAGACAAAAGACTAGAGTAGACAAAATTGACTTATAGGTTGAGCCCTCCAACCCCAATTGAGAAGGTTCAAACTCTATCGTTCAACGTGACACAAAAGCAAAAGCCATTGTTACCTCTACACACCAGAGGGGGATAAACTTCAAAATTCCAATCTCGACCCTTTGTAAAACACCGGGACATTCCATACTAGGTTTGCTTTCCACCGCACCTTCTTAGAAAAGAAGCTCCAAGAGGTTGAGATCTTACCCTCAACTCTAGCTCTCTCTTCACAAACGAACCCACTAGCTCTCCATGCCATTTCAAAATACCCCAACCATTAGTATATTTGCATGCTCATACATGTGAAGCACTCATCGTGTACCGATGTCATTAAATGGAGGATTAAAAGCTTGAGGGTGGTAGGCATGACACTCAAGCCTTTGTTCCATCTACCATAAGACCCCATCAAGGGAAAATTGGATTAAAGTTAATTTAATAATATCCAGGGGGTCTTGGATAGATGGTGAGTAAGTGTTTTGTTAAGGCACTCCTTGATGTGAAGTCACCAGTATTCGCCCCCATCGGGGCGATATATTGCAAATGTGATCAAATGTGTGACTTTGATATTTTTATTTCTAAAATTTTTATTTAAAAGATAATTAAAATGAATTTTTATTTGATTAATAATTTTTTATTTTTCCATTTTTATTTTGTTTAAAAATTAACATCAAATATAATAAAATATAACTATAATAATAATTTTTATAATATAAAATAAATTTATTAATTATTTAAATTTATCATCCAATTTAATAAAATATTAATTATATATATTTTTTATATAAAATAAAATTGTATTAATTATTTGATTTTTTACTATTTAATTTTTTTTTAAGAAAAACTAATTTTATTTTTATAAAAAATATGTAACTTTTTGATTATTTGAAAACATTCTATAAAAAATATGTAACAATCTGAAATGGAAAGTGTTGGAATTTTAAATATTTAAAGTTGATCTTTACTTTCATCAAAGGTTTAGCTCATTTATGCAAATTTCAAAAAGTCTGCAATGGAAAGATAAATAGTGGAAATAGATTCTGCGCTTTCAAAAATCCCCTGAGCATTCAAAATTTCGAAGCTTAATATTATTACATATTATTAAAAATTTCCACGCAGAAAAGTCATTCAGTGCTCTTCATCTTTAAAAGTGGGCAGAAAAGTCATTCTTTTTCCGGCAAAATCTTTTGCGCTCTTCCTCTTTAGGACTGAACTAACCAATTACTGAATTAATCTGAAGATTAGAAGGATTGATCAAATATATATGATAGTACTGATTGTTCATCTTATAGATTATTGAAAACTTAGGTTTTAGGGTTTGATAATCCTTTCCTGTGTTACAGAATCTCCCGCCCAAGCTGAGGGGTGAAGCAGTAAGAAGTATGGTGTATGAAGCAAACGAAAGACTTCGAGATCCCGTCAATGGGTGTTTAGGAGTAATCAATGATCTGTGCAGAAGAGTAGCAGAACTGGAATCGCAATTGGCTTCCACAGAAGAAGCGTTCGCTGACCTTCATCGGAAATATATTGTACTCTTAACCCTCATTACTGGATGTCATGAAGGTTCCAATCCCAATTTTTACAGTACACACCGTAAGAGACAGAAGAGTATTGTGGAACGAACCCCTGCTCAATTGGTGTGAAGAACGACTTAGGTCCACTTCAGCTATGGGATCAACATTGGACATAAGTAAGAACCATTCTAACACTGTACTGGGATTTGAGTTTCTGTATCACATGTGATACAGAGAATTTCTTGTCTCCTCTTGTTTTAAATTTTTTAAAATGTTACTTTTCTAAATCAAGCTTTAAACCTACATGTGTTTTCAAACTATTGAGTTTTGTTGTGTTAATGTATTAATCCGGGGTTATTTTTTTTTCAATTTCTGTTATAAATTTTGGAAAATGTTTTAAATATGTTTGGCTAAGAGCTCGTCTTCTTCGGATGTAAGAAACAGGGTAATGATCAAAGACTCTAAGGGCATTTTGCAGGGGTGAAAGAATTCAAGTGGTGTGGTTTTTTTTTAATAATGGTGATGAGTCAGCGTGCATTTGAGGTTAGCAGTTAGGGGATGGTTGTCCTCATGGTTAATTGATTTATAATAAGTTTTCCAACCTGTGAAAAAAAGAAATATAAAACAACTATTTGTTTTTTATTTAATTTTAATTTGTTTTTTCTTTTTAAATTTGTTTCAATATTAGTTGGATGTTGAACTTAAAATTATGTTAAATTAATAGTATTTATTCTTAGAGATTATATATCTTCACATTCTCTCATGATATAGAATGTTAGATAAACATATATATAAACAAGTTTTGGTAGGGCATTATGTTTTCAAAGAAATTGCAAAATGATATATGAAGTGGAAAAATTAATTGCATACTAAGGAGAAAGCACTTGCATAAATTTTGGTGGGTAGTAATCATGAGTAAGTCTCCACATATACATTTTACTTCTACTAAGAACACATAAATAATGGTGGGCAATAACTCCTACTAAGTGTATTTATTTTCATCTTGTTCATATGCATTTTATATGTAAATATTTGCTTAAATTATGGCCGGAAATAACTGATGGTAATTATTTATGTGACTAGAACTAGTTTCAAAGGTTTTAGTTATAGGTAGTTTTCTTATAAAATTTAAAAATGAAAAATCAGTGCACAAATATCTAAAAATCATGGCATAAATATTGCAACTACATCTAGAAATTATGGTAGAAAGTGGTCACTTGGCATTCTATTGTGCATATGCTATAATTAGACCTTCAAATTATGATCTAATCAAAGATATGAAAAATATTGTTTTCAATAATATCGAAAGATAAATATTCTTTTTTCAAAGTTAAACATTATAACTTATATTTGTCAATGCTAAACTAATAATGATTAATAAACAAATCCACCGCTAAAATTTTTCCTTAATGTAAATTAATAATAACATTTTCTTTATGATCATTAGGGGAGTTTCGAGGTCTAAAATGAACCTCTTAAAGAAATTATAAAATAATAGTGGAAATAATAAAATAAGATTAGATTACATCATCAAATTTTAGAGGGAAAAAAAGAAAAATTTGTTTTTACGACACGCATTTTCAACTTATCTCCCTATGGGTTTACTCAAATTTCGAATGAAAACAATCATTGGATGTTGAATTTGGGAAGAAAAAATAAATTGGTTCAATTCGTATTTTCAACTTATCTCCCTATGGGTTTACTCAAATTTCGAGTGGAAACACTCAATGAATGTCGAATTTGATCATCATCCAAGGAGTACCCATGTGTCATACTTTCAATAGATTCTGCTACATGAAAAATGAGAACGACTCGAAAAACGTGATTGCAATCATGTTTTTTCATGTATTCCTCATTTTTCGTGTAGAAGGGTCCATCGAAAATATGCAACATTGGTATTCCTTGGATGATGAATTAAATTTTGCATCCAATGAGTATTCCTGCTCGAAATTTGAGTAGAAACTTAGAGAGATAAGTTGAAAATACGAATTGAGAAGGTAGTTTTGTTATTTTTTAATCGTTTTACTTTTTAACTCCAAAAATATTGAATCTTTCTTATCGTTGACGACATCATCATCTTGAATACTATTGGTTTTTATAAAATTTACTTTGGTTGTACATTTTTCATATAAAATCCATTTTAAACCTCAAAATTCCCTTAATCAAAATTTATATTAAGATTAATATTTCTAAAATTTAAACAATATAAAACGAAAAATAATTAAAAAAATAAAATGATGTCTATGAAATATATAAAAGAATGAAATTTAAAAACCTAATGAAAATCTATATTCACATTAATATTTTTAAAAGTTTAAATAATATAAAACCAATAGTTCAAAACTAATTAAATCATGTCTATGGAATATGGAGTGGAATGAAATTTGAAAAGACAAATAGGTAATGGTTGAAATTTTTTTATAACATCACTGTATATGGTACGAACTATAAATCAATTTAACAAAAAATAACTAAGTGATATCTATCGGATAATGAAATTTGAAAAGACAAATAGGTAATGGTCGAGACATTTTTTTTATATCATTGTAATTAAAAAATCATTGTATATGGTACTAAATAAAATCAAAAATATCCAATTTCATATAATTAAAATTATGTGAAGTAAAATTTAATTCATATATTTGTGTTGTTTTTATAATAGCATAATATTTTGTTTTATTTAGTTGTTTTTTTGGTTAGTTTTACTATTAGACGGAAGAATGATTATGTTGATTTAAACATTTATTTTGGAAAAAAAAAAATCAAAATTTAATTTAATTATTTATATTTTTTTAATGGATGGTTGGATTTAATCTACACAAAATATTTTAGAATATTCATAGTGATAAACACAAATTAAAAGTTGAAGTTTATCTCCAAAGTAATTACATCTTTTTCATAGTAGTATAGTAATTACATCTTTTTCATAGTAGTATACACATAGTAAAGGTTGAAATTTATCTCCAAGATAATTATATTTTTTCTCCCTTTTAATTAAATTGATTAATTAAAAGAAAAATCCTATGAGCAAGTGTCATATGAAATGAGTTATGATTTTTTGGGAATTTGGTATTGATAAGCCATGATATTGTAACAAAGCTTATTTACACATTAAGAATATTCATTATAAGAGAGAGCTAGATCTCCATAATTAAGAATCTTGTTTCATGTTTTTTAAAATTTATATATATTTATCTTGTAAATTAATTTTTTAATAATGATAAAATAATAAAATAATAATTTGTTTGGGTTTTAGATTTTTTTACTTTTAGCAAAATAAGATGTATTGTAAAGTAATTATTTTGATATTTGTTATGGATTAATGTTTATTGATATTTACAGGTTATTTAATATATATGATTATGCTAGATTATTATCTATAAAATGTTGTCACCAAAATTATGATAAATTTAATTAAAATTGAATATTCAATACCCTAATTTAAAGATAGAATGTTAAACAACCACATTTATATACCAAATATTATATAGATTATAAAATTGGTATTAACATTTTATTTTTTGAATTCGTGATATAAAATAGAGAAAAAAAATTGTGATTTTCATGTGTTAAATAAATAGTTATAAATCTTAAAATCTAACCTTACAAGATTTTGATATCATTATATATAGAGAGAGATAGTAATGTAAAATATTAAATTATATATATAACTATAATTATAAATTGTATTATTATTGTACTTGTATTTTTGACTTTTATTGTTTTGTTTTTTTAATAAATAATTTTTATTGAATTTATTGTAAAGTTAAATTTTAATATTAAAAGAAAGAACCATTTACTCGTGAAATACTCTTTAACTTAGTAAAATGATTTGTTCACTTATAAGATGTAAATGATATGACATGAGGCTACATCTTTTATATGACAATCTTTATCCTCACACAAGGTTTCCACTTTCCACCTCTCTATAGAAAATTAATTTTCTTTTAAATTTATTATAAACAACAATTAGATATGATAGAAGCTAAAAGAAAATTAAATAATATAAAAATTAGTATAATCGTATTATATTTTTAACGTTGTATTATTTTTGTAAGTTTAATGTCCATATCATATGAATGTAAATGTATATTTTCTTTTAATTTTTATTCAAGTTACTACTATAACTTCTAGTTGCACACCCCAACCACTTCATACTACTTGAGCAAAGTTTAAACCATGGATATAGAAAGTATACCTTACAAGTACCCCACTTTATGACCCACTAATCTACGTCCTTAAAAAACAACATAAATAATATTTTTAATAAAATTTGAAACTGAAAAATAATTTTATATTTTCTAAATTAGAATTCGTACTTCTAATATAAATCCATTTATTTTACCATATAAATAAATTCGAAATATAATTATATTAATATTTTTTTAATGTATAATGAAATTATTCATAAAATTGAATGAAATAAAATAGTACTTATGTTAATAAAATATCTTATATGTAAATTAAAAAGCACAATTTAATGTGTAATAAAATCTGCATTATACTTTTTAAAATAAATTAATATAATTTTTTTTTTCAATTTTTTTAAAAGGGTTTTTTAGAATAATAATAATTTTAAATATAATATATATGGTATAGTTATACAAATTTGTGGCTTCTAATGAGAAACAATTTTTGGCCAGAGTAAAATTAGGTTTAAAACTTTTATATCATATATTTCAAAAATGGTTTAGTTCCTGTATTATTTTATATAGACTAAAAATTCCATCAAAATAGATTAAAATTTTTGTTTTTATGGCCAAGTTTTCCTAGGACATTACAAAAAATCGAGAGAAAGAATTGATGATGATAGAAATGGGGATGTCAAAAAGAAAATTGGACACCAAAACACAGTGCAAAAAATTCTAGTTGTAGGCACTACGAAATGATTTCATAGCACTCTTTTAAAAACATGTAGGCGCTATGAAATGATTTTGTAGCACTAAAAAAAAGAATCTTTCAAATTTTGGAATGTGAAACGACTTGGTCCTCTGCAGAATTGATTCCTCATGGTCTAACTCGTCTCCCAACTCAAGGGATGATCTCCTTCCACCTCTCCTTGTCAATGATTTCTCCCTCACTCAAGTTAATGGTCCACACTCCAATCAAAAGGACGTCATATTGCTAGCAAAAATAAAGGCACTACAAAATAGTTGAAGGTTGCAACAAATGGAACATGCATAGATAGACACAACTCCAAGTCTAATTACGACAAGCATGTAACATCGAAAAGATGGTTACAACAAATTTTGAAATGTAATAAAATGCACACACAGTTCGAGTGAAACTATAATAAAAAAAACACAGATTTAGGAATATATATACGGCTGCACAACTTCCTTTTCATTCATTTTGAGCATACAGACTTGGAGGCGGGAGAAGAGTTTCCCTCCTCCCATTTGGTGCCTCTTTTATTCACAAACATAAGGAAATGGTTCACTTCCTCTTCTTTCCAAACAAGGATGTTGAAAAGACAACCATGTGGACTGATCATTATAATGGAAATAACTCTTACATTCATAGACTCTTTGAATTATTTAGGAATACTCCAATTCATATATCTAAATTAAATACTTAGATTTCTAACAAAAACAACAAAATCAAATTTCTAGCTTAACATGTAGTTAGTACACCACATTGTCAAGCTCTTCTACATTTCTTCATCTCAACCTCGATTTAATGCTCCTGCATCAGGCTCCCTAGGAAGGAAAATTCATGAGCTCCTGCTCATAAGGTGCTCTAGAGAACAACTTGCCTTCTATGGAGTTGCAATAATCATCCACGTAGAATCCTCCATCAAACGATCTTTCTATTTCAACAAAATCTCCATATACTATTTTCCCCTCATGTGCTTTGCAACTATGGTGTCCAAAATCCTTTTAGCCTCCAGACCCTGTTCCATAGGCACCTGCTTCATCCAACTTTATTCACTATCCTCTCCACTACTCTCATTTGTTGTAGATGCACCTTCATCACTAGCTTTATAGGGATACAAATTAGCCACATTAAAAATAGGTGAGATACATATGCCCATATGTAACTTCAATTCATAAGAATTTACAAAAAAAAAAAAATTTGATTATCCTATAAGGTCCTATTTTCTTCATCTTGAGTTTTTTATATTCCACTAATCTCTCCTTCCTCAAGTGGGATAATACCATGTCCCCTACCTCAAATTTAACCATTACTCTTCTAAAATCTACTCTTTGTTTGTACTTGTATCTATTGTCCTGTAGCTTTTGTTTTATCTCCTGATGGAAGTCACTCATTTCTACCGCAAAATCCTCCTCGTCAACACTACTCTGCTCAAGTTTTCCTAAATATCTTAGCTCACAAACTCCTCTACGATGCATTCCATACAAGGTCTGAAACAAATTCTTCCCTATGCTACTATTTGGTGAATCATTGTATGCAAACTCAACTGGAGCTAACACATAATCCCATTGCTTGGGGTGCTCACCCAAAAGGCTCCTCAATATATTTTTGAGACTCCTATTCACAACTTTAGTTTCCCCATCACACTCTGGATGATAGGATGAACTTAAGTTCAATTTTGTTCTAAGATTCTTCCACAAGGTCCTCCAAAAATGTCTTGTGAAGCTCGTGTCCCTGTTAGAGATTATGCTCTTTGGAAAGCCATGAAATTGGACAATCTCATTGAAAAACAAATGAACCACATGTGTAGCATCACTATCCTTGCAACGTGGGATAAAATGAGCCATCTTTGTAAATTTGTCCATAAATACAAGTATGGAGTCCTTACATCATTGCGACCTTGCAAAACCCAAAACAAAGTCCATACTCGCTTAGTCCCATGGCCTGCTAGGAATGGTCAAAGGATTATATACTTCAACATTTTAACTGTTCTCTTTCTCATGTTGGCACACTCTACACTTTCTCACATATTTCTACACATCCATCCACATATTTGGGTAGAAATAGAAATTTTCTAGTTGCCCAAGTGTCTTGTCCAAACCAAAATGCCTTGCTAATCCTTCATTGTTCTTTTATTTCATAATATTCTCTCTCATTGAGCAATTAAGAATACATAATTAGTTTTTCTTGGATAGAAAACCATCCTCCAACATAAGCTCCTTCCATGGGATGTTATCTCTACTCACAGGGTTCTTGCATGCTTAAAGGCTTCTTGAAAATCAAGATCATCCTCAGAAAAGTCCTTCAAATAATCAAAACCCAAAATATGCACATGACATTGCTGCATGATCAAAATCCTCTTTCTCAAAGCATCGACTACCTTGTTCTGTTGTCCACTCACATGTTTCAAAACAAAGGTGAAACTTTGTAGGAATTTCACCCACTTGGCATGCTTATGGTTCAACTTATGTTATTTCATTATATACTATAACGAAGAATTTTGAAGGAATAAAACAAACTCCTTGGGAATAAAATAGTGTTTGCAATGCTTCAAAGCTTAAACCATCACATATAATTCCTTACCATGAGAGGAGTATTTTGTTTTGAATCATTCAATTTTTCGTTGAAATATGAAACATGTTTACCTTGTTGACTCAATACTACTCTAATGGTTATTCCACTGGAATCACAACTAACTTAGAAAATATGATTCAAGTCAGGTAGTTTCAAGATCGGTTTCTTGGTGATCTTCCTCTTCAAGAGCTAGAAACTTTTCTCTGCTACTATTATCCAACAAAAGAGTTTCCTATATTTCTTGATTGTTTCAATGATGGGTGAACAAATACCACTAAAGTTCTTGATGAAATTTTGATAGAAGTTATCTAAGCCATGAAAGATTCTAACTTCAAACTTTTTCCTAGGTGAAGACCAACTTACAATCACCTCTACTTTCTCTGGATCCATTTTCAGTCCATTCTTTCAAATGATAAATCCTAAATATACCAACTCAAACTTCATGAAAGTACATTTTTTCAGGTTAATCAACAATTTATCTTACTGCAACCCATATAGAACATATCTTAAATGCCTAAGGTGTTATTCTTTTGTTCGGTTTAAAATCAAAATATCATCATGTTGATGGTGTTGGACCCGCCAACATGTGAAGTGATCTGTTGGGTAAGAAGTCCCAATTAGAGCTCAAACTATTTGGTGTAGGAGTTGCAACAGTGGATCGTATAGTATCACCTTGAACGCGGTTTTGCATAGAAGAAAGTAAGATGTTCATGTTGGTAGCAAGGGTGTGCCATATGCAGTCAGTCAAGGAAGGTGCATGAATGGTTCTAACACACAAAGGGTGAGGTGAGTGTGCCCCTTGGAAACCTGTGAAAGTAAGAAATTAAGAAGGGAACACACAAGAAAAGGTGCATCACAACATGGAAGGCAACTAATCTCGCAATCCAAAGTGATGGTTAAACCAACAACAAATTTCAGAAATATTCATACATACATATCTAGAAAGTAGCTACACATGCATGCGTAAGCAAACAGATACATATATCATTTAGAGCAAACAAGATATTTGAAATACAATACGACATATGCATGAAGTGTTCTGGCTCTGTTATATTAAGAAGTGTAAGTTACAGTCATACAATACATCCATGTCCAACCACTAGTTCTGATAGCGGAATGTTGTAGTCCCTATTGCCTCCTCCTCCAAACAGATATACTAACTCTACGTAGTGGAGAAGCCAGGCTTGTTACAATAATGTCGAAGCTCTCTGTAAGATAGTCCTCTTGGAAGCTTGGTTGACCAAAAGGCCATACAATGAGTTATGAGGGACTATATATAGCAAAGGGTAGGGTGGCCCTTGACATTCCCCTTTATGATAGTTCAGCTACCCTCATGACTCTTCATCTACTTTATGACTGTTACATCCAACTATCAACACTTGAATTTACACTTGACAAGATGTTACATTACAATGCACATGTACCCATGTGAGACAAAATGGCTTGAGTAGGCCATGCAAGACATCACTATGACTCAGACAACTATTGGAAGACCAGCTCTTCGACATCCTCACGGTGGTCGATAGTACTAAACTAGCGCCAAGTTCGGTAGTTCGCGATGGTGTCCATGTACTCTAAGGTGACATCTTCTTGGAAATGAACTCTTGCCTCCATAGCATTCGAGTACACTGCTCAGGCTCCTTTGTCCAACTTTTCTGATAGCATGCTCATCATTATCTTGAGTGCAACCACCCCAACAACATACTTGTGCATGGTGTCTGCACTGATTGATAATTCTAGGCTGGTGGCTATGTGCATCAACTCATTAAAGTGTGAGTCAATCCTAGTAGATGGGATCACATGTGCATTTGTCTTCACCTGGGTGAGTGTCCTAATAGATGGGATCACATGTGCATGCACAACAACATCCATAATCTTGAATACATGTGCATGGGAAGCCTGTAGACTAGTGATGAGTTGCAGGATATCTTCATAGCTTCGGATTTGACTCTGGATGTGTGCCTTCAACTCGACTACTCTGAGCTTCATCATCTTAGGTAAGTGTAGCCGGGCTCCCTTGTATCTCATAATCCATGTTTGCATGTAATCAACAACAGCTGCATTCGGACAACATCTTACAATAAGTGTTCACAGAGGTCTCTGCCAGTGTCCATGCCCACTTTAAGCCTGGGAAATGTTGAGGAGCACAGATTGCATGTAAGATGTAGGAAGACATGTAGATTTTTGCTTGCATACCTTTGGGTAGCTATCAAGCCCTTGTTACCTGTTCCTTCAGCTGCTGAGCCGACCTGTCATACTAGTTGCATCCTTTGCCTTCTTTGGCCATTTGGTCCAACACGATCACCCAAATCTGTGGGAAGGTTTCCGTGCTCTCTCGGTCATATAGACAACATGCAAAGATGACCAAGTATTGATATGCCCTTTGCAATATCTTCTTCTTGTAGACCTCATTGGGTGTCATCTTGAATTTACGTGGCTCCTTCACCCAGTTCTTCAAGATAGCTCTGGAATTTTCATTGTTGTTGGGTATGTTGAAGGTAGTCTCCATGATGATCATGGGCTTTGACATATGATTCATACTCTCATAATCATGTGCCTCGAAGGTAGCAATCACCATCCTACTGACACTGCTCAATGTCATCATCTCAGGATCAGTGTGTGAGATGACCCAATGTATCATGTTTACACATGGGAGCATGGGATACCTGCATGCAATCTGGTACAAACCGGACTTGTGGATGTTCACATAGACCTCGTGGTCTTCAAGGTCTTCTCCAAATGTGCCTGCAAATGCATCATTGACCTCTTGCCATTTAAGCTTGATGTCCTTCTCTATAATTAACTTGGTGTCTTCATAGATCAACAAAATTGTAGACACTCGCTCAATTGTTGCTCCAGTTGCACTTCCATTAGTGTGCTTTGATCCTACTCTCTTGGATGCCATTGATCCTAAACAGCTAAGAGGCAGACGAACACCTGCTAGATCTGGATACATAGTGACATGCATGGTAAGAAATCTATCAGCTAAAACCAAAGAAAACTTGAGGAATGACATGCATCATACTTGGGGATTGACTAGTAAGGATTGTGCAATTTTCCTTGGGAGATTGGGAGACTAGCTCCCAGAACTGTGCAAAAGGAAGTTTGGGCTATCTGGGAGGCTGAATGGCTGCTGGAATTATGTAATGCACAATCTAGGCTGGCCTGTTGGTTGCTAGAATTGTGCAATGTGCAATTTTAGCTGGCAATGGTTGCATGCCCATTGACTTCGTTGTGCAATTTTCTAGGCCAGTAGTCACTGTCCCTCAGAATTGCACAATGCAAGATTGCATGATAGTCATTGGGCATAAATGCACATTTTCTGAGAGGAAGAGAGAGCCTTTCCTCTCAGGATTGTGCAATGCTATCTAGGTAAGGTAGAGTTCGGGCCAAGGTTGCCCAGACTCACTGATGGGGAACTGAAACCAAATGTGAATGTGAATGCATGGCGATACTGAGTGTAATTAGAAGTGAATGATCGTGCATGCAAAAAATGGATGAAAGATTCATAAAATGGAACAACATACATGTGGGTGAAGTGAGTCACCGAATCGACATTCATTTGTGTAAAACAGTTTCATGCATGAAACAACAATGAAATGCTAACGAAAACTGAAATGGTGCTAGTACAAGCTACTATGCATGTAAATGACAACAAGCATTCATAAAAATCAAGCAAACAACACCCACAAACACAAAAAGCGACAAAAATGGTGCAAAAGACAAGTTAAGTTGACTTACCTAGAAATAACTGAGCTGGATGTGTCCAAGACTCTTGGATGTGTTGTGGGATGTGAGAGCTCCAAGATCGATGTGAAGAAATGATCTCTGAAGTGTTGAATAAATAATTTTGAGGCTCATGATGCGCATGGCACAAATCTAGGAAAAAGAGACACTTGGAGGAAATATTCTAAAATGATATTTGCATGCAACCTCCAGCTGCTAAAAATAGCTCCCCAAAATCTAGGGATGCTTTTTGCATGTTGATTTTTGCTATTCTAGGAAAAAGCAGCCCACACATGCAAGTCAAATTTTCCCGGTCCCAGGTGGAACCAATCAACTCAATGGCACATGCAACAGCCTGCTCAGCTTAGGGGAAGATTTGTGTATTCCTGGGCTCGAGATGAGCTAGATGCCTAGAAGGATTGTGAAATTTCTAGGCTGAGTAGTTGACTTCTACAAATAATCATGCAATTTTTGGGCTGAGCAGTCCTATTGGGAGAGATTGCATACTTTTTTTAGCAAAGCTTGACACGCAGATTTGCGCAATTATGGAGCCGAGCAGGTTTCCAGAGAGGACTGTGCAATTTGGAAAGCTAGTTCCCCTTCCAAATTGCACAATTTCTTGAGGGAGCTACTCAGCCTATAGCTGGACCAAGTTTGGAGAAACAATCTGTGAGGGGGATGCAACAAGCTATCATGTACAGGCTGGCAATCTACTAGAAAATCCCTGAAACTCATGTACTTGACAAGGCAAGACATGTTTCATAGGAAGGATGGTAGGGAGGCTCCAAAATGAAGCTAAAGAAAAATTTTGGAGGGTGGTTGTAGATGCTACAACACTTTTCAACACACTGGTAGAACTTCAGATCTCTAAATAGACCTTGTTCATGAGAAACAAGTCTAACACCTCTGGAAGTATTGATCAGTTCTCTGTTCGTATTGGTTTTCACACTTGCTTTATTGCGAGATGTAGCATCTGCCAATCTCTTGGTTGGTTGACACACATTAGAAGCCAAGTCAACATAGATGTTTCGATTAGGGTTGAGGGTATCTTGGTGCACAAGAAGTATAGTTGTCAGAGTCTTAGTTTCATCTTTGGTGTTGCTCTGCTGTTAGTAGGCCTGGACAGTACCCCGGTGGAGTCACGTAGGAGAACGAGCATCGCTCTACTACCAGCGAGCCTGGTCAGTACCCCGACGGAGTTACTTCCATCACCTCTCTGCACAGGAAGCCTTTCTCTTCTTTTGCTTCTACACAAATTTTTCACTTCTCATTTTTTCATTTTTCATTTCCATAACTATGCATAGCAGTTATTCATTTCAGAGGTAGAATAAGGAGCCTGACTTATTGAGAGTAGAAGAGGTTGTTCCTTCTGAGAAGTATTTTATTATATACCTTTGATGTGCCTGTTAAGGTTTTCCCCCTCACCTTATTGTACTTGACTGAGCTGCCAAGGGTTAACCCAAAAACAACCGACTAGAGTACGTGACACTAGTTAGGGTGCAAGAATTTTATTTTCACCAAGGTTGACTTCGAACAATACGTATTTTCCATTGACATATCATGGATAAAAAGTAACAAGTTCTCCACACAGAGCCAGGATGACAGATAACCAAGTAGTGACAGATGCATAAGGCCTCTTGTGCTTTACCCAGCTTGTTTGAAGAGTCACACACGGTTTCATGTGAAACTAACCTATGAACATAAACAAACAAACAAACAACAAAGAAAAGTAGAAGTAGAAGTAAATGTGAAAGGAAAGTGAGTAAGCAAACAAGTAAGTAGAAAATCAAACCCGCAAAGCAAGAAAGAAAAACAACATGCAAGCAAACAAACTGAAAGCAAACACTACTCCTACTCCTAAGCTAACGGTGCATGGGCCTAATCAAATGAAGTGATATTTCCAATGAAGCCACCAATGCATTGGTTAACCTGTGTTGGTGAAGGCGTGGTCTATGAGCAACCTGGTTGTGCGAACCAAAAAACAAGAAAGATATAACAATGAAGACACTTCATGTTTAAAAGTGTCCACAGGACATAAGTGAGTGCAAGAGCATGACATGTGGTCTGTGGACTTGTCATGGTGCTATGCGACACTGTGTGCAGCTATGAAGCATATGAACACTCTTGATTGTGGCATGCAAGCGAAAAAAAAGTATTTAAGACAATGTGTGTCGTGCACATGTGCTTGCAACATAAGATTCCTCCAATGCATGAGTGACGAGATCGTGCAGTTCAAGTGGAGGAAGCATGATTTGTGTGTGAGATTGATCTTCCATGCATATAGATGAGTGATGAGCAGCCGTGTTTGTTTCAACTATTTCCTGATCGAAAGTAAAACCAACCTCAGGATAGTGAGGGCCTGACATAATCATCAGCTTGGGCTAAAGTGCCTTGATAGCCTGGGGTGTTTTGAATTCGTCATCAGTTAGATCATCATAAACAGGTGGCTTCAAAAAATCAACTGTGATAGAATGATGATCGTGATCGAATATGGGAGTAAATAGATCATGACAGCTACGATAAAAAAAATCAATGATTTCATCGGCATCCTCATGATATGATAAATCAAATAGAGGGGTGGATGAGAAGTGAACAAAATCATCCTCTGTGTTTTTGGAAGAGGCAGATGAAAGGTCAAGTGGACTTTCAATGAATAATTTATCCTCTCCATTGTTGGATGGTGGATTGACATCTGGTGTGTCCTACGACTGATCAATAGTGGGTGCATCCGTAGATGAAGATACACATGTGAAATCATGGATGGCAGGTTCACCAAAAATGTCAAGAAATAATAGAGGGGGCTCAAATAGAAGGGATTCATCCTTTGCCGAGTCTCGATGCTCAAGCTCCTAGTCATACTCTTCACGAATGATAGTGCATGTTATTTGTGCAACACCAACTCCATCGATGGCTTGATCCTCATTCACAACAAGTGTAGAGTCTAGAATGGAAGAACAAAAGACAGTATCATCTGGAGGATCATCTGAGTATGAAGACAGAGGTTGGGGTACAAAATGCATATGACAACTTGATGGACTCACAACCAAATTATTCTGCATGAAAATTAAGTGAACTGATGTTGGGGGGATGTGATAGTTGAACATATGTGTGTGCCTGATCTCCTACATCACTCTGTATTGGTGGAACTATTTGATTAGGGGACAACGAACAATCACTTGTGAAAGTGACTGTATCTGCTTGTGATTGCACAGCTACACCACTAAAGTATGTTGAGCGAGGCTTGGGCTCAAACTTATTCTTGGGATGGATTGATTTTTTAAGACAATACTCGAATATGTCCAAAACATAGGGAAATTTCATCTGGCCTTTTGGAGCTTGAAACTACAAATCACGTAAGCGTTGCCAAAAATCCATAGACGATTCATGTGGAGCCTTCCATTGTTGTAATAGTTTTTGGTCAAGATGCTCTACATCAAAATTATAGCAAGTATATTCAATGAGATCACTGAAGTGCTCAAGTGAGTGCACACTATCAACCAGTAGGCTGCACAGTGACCGATGTCGGGATTCATGAAGTGTGTAATAGCTTGTTCGTTAGAACATCCATATTCCTCATCAAGCATGGCAAGAGAGTCATGTAAGAAAACAAGCAAGGGCACTTCGCCTTCACCATCATACATGTATTTAGAAGAGAGATAAAAAAACTCCCTCGTGATGTGGACAGGTTTGACATGCGAAAAACATCATGGAGGGTTGAGAGTGCAAGGCTCCATAATAGATATCCAAAGGTTCAAAACCGGATGAGAGGACACAACTTGTCATTTGTCCCTCCCAGCGCCATAAATGTTAATGGTGTTGGACCTGCCAACATGTCACAGTATCTCCCTGGTACGAAGTCCCAATTAGACCTTAGACTATTTGGTGTAGGAGTCTATTGTAGTGGCTACAACCACCCTCCAAAATATTGCCTTAGCTTCGTTTTGGAGCCTCCCTACCAACCTTTCACAATAGCATGTATGGCCTTGTCAAGTACACAAGCTTTAGTGATTTTTTAGCAGATTTCCATCCTATGCATTAGAGCTTGTTGCATCTGCCTCATAGGCTATTTCTTCAAATTTGGTCCAGCTGTAGGTTGAGCAGCTTCTTCAAGAAATTGTGTAATTCTGGAGGGTAACTAGGCTTCCCTCCAAAAATTGTGCAATTCTGTTTGGCAGCCTACTTGGCTACAAAATTGCGTAAATATTCCTATCATTGTTCACTGGAAAAATTACCCAATTCCTCCCAGTAGGGCTGCTCAGCCTAGAAATTACGCAATCCTGGGCAGTGTTTAGTTGCTATACCCATAAATTGCATAAATCTTCTGGGTAGCCAGCCCAATTCCCTCCTAGAAATGCACATTTTTTCCTCCTAGCGGAGCAGACTATTGCATGTGCAGTTGAGTTGACCGGTTCCCTTCGGGACTGAGAAAAACTGATTTTCATGCATGGAATGCTTCTCCCAAGGAAAAATTCAAAGGCATCCCTTGATTTAGGGATCTAGTTTTAGCAATTGGAGGTTACATGTAAGGATCATTTTAGAAACCTCCTGCCAAGTGTCGATTTTCCTATATTTGTGGAATCTACGCCACAACCTCGATTTTATCAAAACTCATAAACTAGACCTTAGAGAGCTCATTCCTCACATCGACCTTGCAACTCTGACATCCCACATTTAAACAAGGATTTGTTGGCACATTCAGCTTAGCTGTTTTGGGGTAAGCCCACTTTTCATGTCTTGCATTGCATTTCTATTTCTTTTGTGTTTCACTTCATGTGAGTGTTTCCTGCTTGATTTCAGTGAGTGCTTGTTGTCATTTTCGTGTATGTTAGCTTCTAGAAGCACCGTTTTAGTTTTTGTTCGCATCTCATTGTTGTTTCATGCATGAAACTATTTTGCATGGACGCTCACTGTTGTGGCGACTCGCTTCACACACATCCATGCTTTACTGTTTTCTAAATCCTGTGCTTGTTGTTTGCATGAATGATCATTCACTCTTATTTTCACTCATCTCATTATGCATTCAAACTTCTCACGTTTTGAGTCACGCACTAGCCGAACTAGGCTTCCTTGCCCCAGACCATGCCTTGCCTAGCTAGCACTGCGCATTTATGGAAGCAAAGGCTTTGCTTTCCCTCCATAAATTGTGCAATTCTAGCCAAGCACTGACCTTCGGGATTGCATTGTGAAATTCTTAGAGCCTGTTGGCCCCAGAAACTATGTAATGAAATTTGCTAGTTGCATGTCACTATTGACTGAAATTGCGCATTGTGCAGTTTTAGTCCTCAGCGGGCCAAGCTGGATTGTCTATTTCATAGTTTCATTAGTTAGTTATCCTCTTGATAGCCTGGACTATGCCTTGAACAGTTTTGGCAGTCAGTCTCTCGAGCTTGTGGAAGAAGTTACACAACCTTAATGATTAGTCACACAGGTATGTTGCAAGTCAGTTCTCAAATTCATTTTTGTTTTCGACCGACAGATTGCTTTCCATGAGTGTTTCCATGTATCCAGGTATCGCAGGTGTTCAACTACCTCTCAGAAGCATAGGTACAATGGTTTCCACTAGAGCAAAGTTGAAGACATCATTCAGAGCATACTTGGGGATGCACTTGGTCAAGTTTCTATGAAATTTCCCACCCACGAAGACATCAAGTTGTTTGTAGACAAGGACATCAAGATATGATAGCAACAACATCACAACAAGAAACACCATCAACAGCAGCTGAAGGCTGTGTACTGGATGTAGCAAATGCAAGAGGAAGGTTGTTGAAAATGCAGAGGTTGAACAGAGTTGCAAGCTCAAGCATATCCACTTTTGATGAAAGAAACTTTGGAGACTCAGGTTATGAGATAATAGTGCGACACGAAGATCGCATGAAGGAAGAGGATGGAATAGAGAAGGAGTTGCATGTGTTGAAGAAACAACTCAAGGAAGAATAGGAGCTACATAAATGAGAGAATGAGTTTCACTAGGAACATGTACAGCAGGGGGTGCAACATGCACTCATAGATGAAACTGTGCCCATACAAGTTATAGATCCATCCCAATAGCTGACATAGAGCAGACAAGGTGAGAAGTGTTTTTGATCACATGAAAGGGAATTCAGTAGCATGCATGTTACTATGCGCACACATGCGATCCCACCCATTCGGCACACTCACCAAGGTGAAGACAAGGAGCAAGTCTGACTGGAGTTGAAAATGTACTTCAACAAGTTGATGTGCATGGAAACCAACACATGCTTTGAAAGTAGTGCAGACACTATGCATTAACATGTTGCTGGTCTGGTCACACCAGGACAACCATGCACATGCTATTAGATGCATTGGATGGAGAATCCATATAAGTGTGCCTGGATGCAACATAGGCAAGCATTCACTTCAACAAGAGGTCACTATTGAGTGCATGGACACCATCATGGATGACCAAGCTTAGCATTAGTTCTCCACCATCAACCATCATAAGGATGTTAAAGAGTTGGTCTCACCACAATGGTCTGAGTGTTAGTGATGTCTTGCATGGCTTTCTCAAGCCATTTTGTGTCATATGGGTACATGTACATTGTAATGTAATGTCTTGTCAACTGTAAGTTCAAGTGTCGATAGTTGGATGTAACAGTCATAGAGTGGATGAAGAGTCATGAGGGTAGATGAACTGTCACAAAGGGGAATGTTAAGGGCCAGCCCACCCTTTGCTATAAATATTCTCTCATAACTCATTGTAGAGGCTTTTGGTTAGCCAAGCTTGGATAGGAGTATCTTAGAGAAATCTTGGATAGTATTGTAATGCACCTTGGCTTCTCCACAACATAGAGCTATTATATATCTTTGGAGGAGTAGGCACTTGTGGCTATAACATTCCACTATCGGAACTAGTGGTTGGACATGGATGTATTGTATGATTAGAACTTACACTTCTTAATATAACAGATCTAGCATGTTTCATGCATATGTTGTATTTTATTCTAGCTATCTTGTTTACTCTAAATGATATATGTATTTGTTTGCTTACGCATGCATGTATGGATTATTCTGTATAAGCATGTATGAATCTTTTTGAATTGTGTTGTTGGTTTAACCATCACTTTGGATTGCTTGCTAACTTGGTACAATCCAGAAGTACTTCTAAATGTGATGCAATGTCAACCTCAAGTTCCACGGGATTCCCCTCCACAGCCACTTGCGTGATCTCTAGGATAGGCAACTATGGTCACCAACTCCTATCAGAAGCTGGGAGGAACAGTCATGAGGCGGGATTTGACAAGTAAGATAGGGGGTATCTCTCATCTTTACTCCTAGTTATAGAGCTTTCTTGGTCTCCTTAACGCTATTGGATTTCGGTCATTAATCAGACTTCTATGTTTTGTAATTTTGAGCAGCCTTGGAGAGTTAACTCTCCTCCCACCTAATTCAAGGCCCTAATAAACCTAAACTTGTTGGTGTATTTTGATGACAATACAAAATTTCTAGTTTATTTTAATTAATTGCTTGATTTTAATGGTTGTTCTTTAAGTCAAGGGTATTGATGGAAGTGAAACCAATGGTGTTTATATGATGCAAAAGAAATCAATGAAAAACTAACGACATGAATGCAACCATTTTTTCTTTGATGAAAAGAAATATCTACATGGGTTCTATGAAACTTCTATAAAGAAAAATATTTTTCTTCTTCTTTTCATGAAACACAATTCACACACCCAAAAACTAAAAGACTATGGATGCTTTAACAATGCAAACTAGCCTAATGCAAGATATAATGGAGATGCAAGATCCTAAATCACTCTAAAAATCGAAAGAAATTGTTTATAACTATCAATGAGCCAACTTAAGTATTGAAGAGGATATAAATTTTGAACAAAAAATTCTCTCCAAACAAGAAGGACAAATTGTAAAATATTTCAATTCACTTTCAAAAACCACAAGAAATCGAAATCCAAAATTGACAAAAGAAAACAATTTTTTTTTTTTTTTGAGATCTTTTCTTTCTCAAGAAACAACTAAAACAACTTCTTGAAATCATTCAAAATGCTACTAATACTCAAAATATTGAAAAAGGAGCACAAGGAGTCTTTGCAAGTTACAAACTCGAACATGAAAGAAAGCTTGAGCAAAAGACTTCAACTTGTACCAAATGACCCAAATAGCAGCAAAGAGTTTGACAAATTGACCAAGAAGCTAGGAAAGAAATACATCTAAATTCATCAAAAGACTTTAAAAAAGAAAGAAAAGCTATGAGGCCACAAAACAAAGGAAATCAAAGCAAGAAGGTTTGAAATCCAAGCTTGACACTGAAACTAAAAACAATCTCATGTTCTAGAGGACGAAAACAATCAAGAACTTCTGAATGAAGTCTTGTGTGCCAAAACACTAATTACAAACTCACTCAAAAATTAAACCTAGGCCAAATCTTTTCAATGAGGAAGAGACTTTGAAACAGTAAGCTTGCAAAATACTTAAATTATTCAGACAAAAATTGACCCCACAGAGACTAGAAAGACCAGGCAACAAATCTATCTGGGCAGAGAGATTTGAAAAATCAATGGAAAAATTGGCATATGCGACTGTGTTCAAACACAGAGGCATGTACACACGCTTCTGATATAGGAAAATTGCGTATGCACGAGTTCACTTCATAGAAACAAGTGTGTGTATGCTATTGTAAACAGAGTAAAAGGCATATACAAATACTTGCAAGAAATATAAAAAACAAAGCCAGATCCAAAAGATTAGACTTAAGGTTTGAGACTATAGTAGACCAAATAAGAATGTAACAGCAAGCAAACCAAAGACTAAGCCCTGATTAACACTAAACAACCCACACTAGGAATAACAAGATTGTTATCCCCAGTGGAGTCACCAATTCTATTTCGGGAATAAGTACCATAGGGCTTTGGGTTAGAACCCCAACAGAGCATAAGCAAACTACAACAAGAAACACTCATACAACTAAGGAAAAATTCTTATATAACCAAACTACGTAAGAGAGACTGTACCTAGATTTACTTTGTTCGAGTAGGTCTCGCAGGTTTCAGATCCTCTGCAACTCTTGATGTTCTTCAAACTTGAAAATCATTCAATTCGAACATACAAAGAAATATAGAAGTAAAGCTTATTCATGAAATTGACTTTATATCATATAAACAAATGATTGATCATACATCAAAAAAACATTCATATATGAATTACAGCATAATCTGATGCATAAACTTAGTTAATTTCAAAAATAAGACAACATTTATTTTATTGCAGTAAGCTATAAATAACATGGAGAGAATTCGCCTGAGTCTTCTTCTTCCGGCTCTAAGCGGAACTATCCTCCGGATTTGTCCTATCGCATCCTTCAACAATCTTCTTCCATAACCAACACCATGATATCTCAAGCAAGAGGGAGAATATCTATAATCAAGGAAACAAGGGTTTCTTGAAGCTTGGGGAAGTGCATGAGGCACAGGGATTCATCAGACTCATTCAGGGATAATCTCAGTATAATAACTTTATCTCTTCTCCCTTAAGGCCTTCCCATAGAGGTGTATTTATACCTCTCCCAATTAGTTTTTTAGTTGGGAAATAGTTGGGCCATGGGCACTAGGAGGTAATCAACAGGTAAAACTCGTGAACTCTGCCCATAATTAAGGAAATTTAATTTTTTCAAGTGTTTAAATACATATACGCGGGTTGGGTATTGACTGACCAACATGTACATGCTTTTAGCTTAGGGAAAAGTAGCGTACATGGAATAAAACACTATCTTTTATATATTTGGACCAACTCTAGAATGAGGGGTTGCCCTAGGCCATAAACCAAGCATCACAAATACCAAGAGTGGTAAATGGTGCTATAACACAGCTTGTGATGCATCTTTGCTTTTGTTCCCTTCCAAGCCACGTACTATTACAAGTTTCCAAGGGGCGCACTCACCTCACCCATAGTGTGTTAGAACCTTTCATACACCTTCCTTGACTTACTATAGCTATCACACCCTTGCTACCAACAGGGACATCTTACTTGCCTCTGTGCAAAACTGCGGTGTTGTAGCAGCTACAACCACCCTCCAAAATTTTTCCTTAGCCTGTTTTTTATCCTTCCTACCAACCTTTCACAACACCTTGTCTTGCTTCGTCAAGTACACAAGCTTCAATGTTCTTCATGGACAAAGGCAACCTGTCGAGAACATCTTGAAGCATCCACCTCGCAGGTTGTTCATCTGGACTTGGTCTAGCTATAGGCTTAATAGATTCCCAAGAAAATTGCATATTTCTAGAGGGCAACTAGCCTTCCCTCCAGAAATTGTGCAATTCTATCTGAAAGCTTGTTGGGCTCCATAATTGCATAAAGTTGCCAGCCAACACTCCCAACAGAGATTGTGAAAATTTCCCCAACAGGAATGCCCAACCCAAAATTTGTGCAAAGGCAGCAATCATCTGCTCTGCCCAGAAATTGCACAAACCTCTTGGGTAGTCAGCCAAGCTCCCAGCCAGAAATGTACATTTTTCTCAAGCAATTGAGCAGCTACATGCATGAGCATTCTGGTTGACCAGTTCCACCTGGGACCAAGGAAACTTGACTTGCATGCATGCATGACTTGCTCTTCCCGGAATAGCGAAAGGAAACATGCAAAAGTCATCCCATTATTCAGGGAGATATTTTAGCACTCTGGTGTTACATGAAAAGTTGTTTTAGAAGTTTCCCTCAAAGTCTCGTTTCTTCCTAGGTTTGTGGCATGTGTGTCATGAGCCCAAAATTATTTATTCGACACACATGAGCTCATTCTTGCACATCGATCTTGGAGCTTTGACATCCCACATCACATCTAGGAGTCTTGGACACATCTGGCTTAGCTATTCATGGGTAAGTGGCCTCAACTTGTCTTCTTTAGTATTTCTGTAGATTTTTGTGTATTCGCTTGTGTGAGTGTTGTTTTTGTCATTTATTCAAACACCTATTGTCATTTACATGTATAGTAGTTTGTCCTAGCTCTGTTTAAGTTTTCGTTGCTATCTCACTATTGTCACATGCATGAACATTCACCAAATAGGAAAAATGCTTCACCACATGCATGGTGATCTATTTGTTGAATCCTTCATTCATGTTTTGCATGCACTATCAATCACTTTTACTTTCACTTAGTGTGGCCATGCATTAACTGTCTTATTTTCTTTCAATTTCCAATCGGCGAGTCGGGCCAACCTTGGCCCAAACTCTACCCCACTGAGACTACATTGCGTAATCTGGGGAAGGAAGGCCTTGCCTTACTCTCCAGAAATACTTATTTGTTCCCAACACTGGCCTCTAGGACAATTTTGTGCATTTTTAGAGGACAGTGACTGTTGGCCCAGGAAATTGCGCAATTGAGTCCCTCAGCTTGCAGTCCTTCCCAACTGGAATTACGCATGGTCACTGACAGAGATTGCTGTGAACACATATTTCAAGTTGTTGTCCAAATGTAGCTTCAAAGGAGTAATCACATGATTGTCTGATCATTTTGTCACCCATCTGCACAAGATTATATTCGAACAAGATCTGCCCTACATGTCAAAGGAAGCAATGGAGGCATTGATAGGCATTTCAGATTGTTATGTCTCACTGTCCAACACTTCCATCCGAATGTTCACTCCAGGGAAGCCTTTGCATTTTCTGCTAAATTTTTCTTTGGACATACTTGTCATGCAGGAAGTAGCATATCACATCTCGGTAGCATTGACAGTTAGACTACATCGGAAGAGGAAGGCACCTTGGCCCACTCTTCCATTGTGAATTGGGTTATATGAGATCTGAAATATCATGAAAGCAGATGTCGAAGAAGAACTGATGAAGAAGTACTCATTTCACCTCCGAAGCTACAATCCGTATGACCAACATTTCATTGTGAAGGATCACTGCACGAGAGCTTAGTTCAATCAGATCTACAGGGAATTTCATTGGGCCGAGGAGGACCCACGGATATATTGCTACAGTTTCTTCAGACCCAATGAACCGGTCGGCTTCGCTGTGAAGTGGTTAGCGTGAAGCATCATCACAAAGAGCACCAATAGTAGTAGTAACGATAATAGAGCCAAGTATACTAGTGCTTGACAAAGGGAAGAGGAATATTTTTGATCGCATGGAGGAGAAAGAAAGATGCAAGCTTCAAGCAGATCCACTTGTAGAGAAAGCAGCTATGGCTATAGAGGCAAAGAGGCAGCAACGTGACAAGTGAATCACATGAAGGCAGAAGGATAATAAGAGAATGGAAGAAGTAGAGAAGGAGTTGCATGAGCTAAGAGAGCAACTCCGAAAGGAACAAGAGATGCACAAACATGAGAGGGAAGCATAGCAACAACAGATATAGTAGGGGGTGCAACGTGTGAAAACAGACAAAACAGTGCCCGTACAAGTAGTTGATTCATCTGAACTCTTGGCATCAGGAAAACAGGGTGAACCATTGCAAATGAAAGAATTTGCTCATGAGATAGAACATGCATTTCAACAATTGGATGCAGACATGGAGCAGCAGGAGTTGGAATAGGATACCAACCTCATGCCTCACCACAAAGAGGTTGAATCACCCGCTTTAATGCATCTAGAAGAGGAGCAAGTCTTAGATGAAAAAGGAGGCACTCAGATCCTTGGTGATCAACTAGAAGAAGATATGCACAACATCTCGTTTGATGAATCCCAACATAGAGTTGTGTAGTCTTACAGAGTGTCAACTTCGGAGGATCAAACATCCATTGCGCAAGTTGAAGAACGAGTGATAGTGACTGATGTGCGCAAACATCCAGTTGTCTTGGTCGATGCAACCAGAGTGTATGCCGAAGCCACTAGCTCAAGTGTTCACTTCCTAATAGCTAAGAATGAGCGAATGGGGAACGGACTACAAATAGAAAAGCAAGGGGGAGACTTGGTGATAATGTTTTCCCAAGCTAAACTGAAGAAGGTAATACTAGATGAAGTATTGTCCCTTGACACAGTTATGGGAGCATTATACTCCAAGTTTGGTACCATGCATGTTACAAATCCATTTGGGCACATCAATCCCATCATCTAGATCAGTGTTTTAGGGCTCATCAAACCCTAATTTCAATTGTTTCATTCCCTAAACAAGTCACCCCTTTGAATTCCTCCTTCCCAAACAATTTCATGACTTGAAGACATCTAGAAATAGCCTCTACAGGGACCAACGTACGTAAGCCCTTGTAAAGGTGTGCTGTACAGCAGTTGATCCTATACCAGGGTGCTCTACAGAGCACTTAGGCTTCATTTTACTTGCGTTGGGCCAGATTGAGTGAAATTCACATAGGGTTTGGGGAATATTCTTATATTTTGGAGTCATCTAGAAGGTTCCCTCACTTATCAACTCCTATGAAATCGAAAATGGATGAGTAATGAGTTAAGGTGCATCCTATCCTCTCATCCCTTCCTCCATGGAACTAATTCTAAGTATGGAAGGCCATTCAATGCCACCATTTATGACAAAACCCCCTTCATCTACCTATAAATTGACCACTCATCTAAGTGATTAGGGTCTAGATTATGTTGAATTGTATGGAGATAATGTTGCTATGAGATTTGGCTTTGAAGCAAGTATTGTAATGCTACAAGTTTTTCATGTTTTTGATGTGATGTGGATGGGATCCAAGCTAGAGGAATGGCTTTGAATCAAACACCAATGGTTGTAATTCCTTCTATTTAATTAAGTGTTTGAACCTTTCTCCCATATGTTTATATTGTTTCATAATGCTTATATGTGTGAATAGTATCTGATTCCTTTCACTTATATTCAATAGATCGCGTGCTTTGATCGATTCTTTGTTTTTTGTTGTGTTAAAAGGTACTTCTCAAGCGTATTAGGTATGGGAAGGAGTGACAAGATTGATACAAGGGAGACGAGAGGAAAGCAGAACTACAAGTAGGTCTTCTCATCTTCTCATCTTATATATTACTTATAGGAAAAGACTAAAACACTTTAAACTGTTGTTCTAGATAGAGCTACTTATTTAGGGAATTAATATTTATCCATAGATACCAAATTCTCCAAAAGAAATTGGTGACTCCACTGGGGAGCTATCACCTTTCTTAGTAGCTTATCCACCTCCTCGCAAATTCTTGTAGACCCTACTTGTGTTCATTGATTATATTTTAGCTCTTTTGCATTGCATTTTGGTCAAAAATTGAGGTTAGATGACCCTTGAGTGGCCTCTCAGGAATCAGCGCAGGCTTGGTCAGGGGATAGTGCTCTGCAAAGCACCCTTGAGTGAGAGATAGTGCTTTGTAGTGTAGTTAGGCCCTCTTTGACCTGTGGTAGTCCACTTTAGGTCAAATTCCCACCTTTGGATTCATTTGTACTAAATTTCTTCTGTTTGATTGCTTGTTGATTTGTTAATGAATGTTTTGTCTCAGAAAACAAGTTTTTTATCTCCTTGTCTAGCCCTATTTTGAATTGATTGATTAATGTTTCTTTAAGGTTTTCTTTGTCATTATCATTCTATAGTCAAATTTAGAATATATTTTATTATTCCTCATTTGAAATGAAGTGTCATAAAGTATTCTTTTCCATCAAAATAGAACTGTCGTAAAAGTCTTCGTTCTTATGAAAGATGGATTGATTGTATGTGCATATTTCCTTTTTTTTCATCATAACATTAAGGGATTCAAAAAGAAAAAGTTTCATCATTCATATTGTAGTTTGTGAATGCTTGAAAGGAATAGCTGGGGAAATTGCATTAGATGTGCTCTTTTCTCTTTGTCAAATATTTGATTGCTCTATCCTACTAGCTAAGGTTTTCATTGTTCAATTGAATGAAAATAATGCTTATCATATTAGTTGCATTTTAGGAATTGAAAACATACATCACTTGGTGAAGCTTGAAAGGAAAATTCTAAATAAGATCAACTTACAATTTATTTGAATTCACCTAATGGACCATTGTCACCTAACGAAAAACATTTAGTGGTTCTAGGCTAGAGACGTGTTCTGGCTTCATAAAACAAAGCAGTTGTTCTTAACTTGTCTGCAATACATCCCGAGTGTGATACCTCATTCCATGTACATGATTATATCGTATCTCGTCCATGTACCTTCGAGCATATAGGGCAGCGTTACAGTATGTAAAGTATATGGGAATGCTCTCACTGTGTGGTTTTTCATTAGACAACGCTTATATGGATTGAGCCTCCATGTAATTTTGGGTATGGGAGGAAAACACTTGGTTTCCATCCATCCTTAGGTAACCAAGTTGTCCACCTTATACACTGTGATACACCGAACACAACATTCAGGGAGATTTCTTTCCTGTACTTCTTGGTTTGCTAAGAGGTATTCTGTAATTCACAGTTGCTTGGTAAACCTTTTGCCTAGATTATCCCTTTCTTGTTTTGTTATGTTACTTTGATTAAAATAAAATTAATTGACTGGGGATAACATCCTCCACGCTCTCTCCTCAGTTAATCTTAGGTTGAAACATATGGCGACAAATCTGGAGTCCACCTAAAAAGGAATTCCTTTTAATCGGAATCCTAGTACTTTTCCTCCTTTTGGAAATATTGGTGCTCCATATATGCCTACATTGTCCCTTCTAGGATTTACCATTAGCTTTCCAGTATGGTTGTTTTCAACCTCCTTGGTTCAAAATGTCATGATTTCTCCGCAATCGAGTACTCCTCCAATTGGACAAAATCAACCTCTAGTTGATCCTAAAGTTGACCCTTTGCCTTCTTCCTGGGTTGTTTCTTTCTCCCCTTCTTCCTCTTCGCTTGGTGAAAGTATTGATACTAGTAATCAGGTGGCTAAGAAGAAGAAGAAACGGAAGAAGAAGAAGAAGAAGCAAATACAACAGAGGGGCAACCAAGAAACCATTGCTTTGAATGCAACATTTAATGAGAAGTTGTCCATCAAGCCTCACAAAGTTCGATATGCATGCAAATTTTTGTGGGAGACCATATTCTTTGAAATTGTCCTGATATTCCTCAGATATTAGAAGAATAGTCTTCCCATTCACATCATCCTATTGTTGAGTATGGAGCATGATTGTTTAAAGGTCTTTGTTTTAGCCGGATGTATACCCCAGGAAGTTTGTAGACCCCTCCATGCGAGGGGGTGCAGGGGGGACTTGTTCCCCCCATGGGAGTTTGGAGGGGCTGATCCCCCTCGACTGGGGCGTTTGGGGGCCAGCAGTCCCCCTGCACAGGTTTCAGAGGTAGCACCCCTGAAGATAAAAATAGATGTAAAATTGCCTTGTAAAAGCATAGAAATTTCTAGTCAATTTGCCCCATTCATTAGGTGGATGATCTGTCGATAGAACTTATTTTTAGTTTAGGGTTTTTTTCCCTAGAAGGCAACCCCTCTATTTGTATGAGGGCATTGTATTTGAGGCTATGTAATAGAGGTGTATTATCTGAGTGAGAAGCAAAGAGGTGAGACTGTGAGAGAAAACAGAGGATATTACAACGAATCTGTTGTAGATTGTGTCTCTTCATTTTGCTGGATAATAGAAAGGAAGGATTGGTTGTTCAGGGTGGACATTGCCCAAACTAGGTGAACCACGTATATCTGTGTCTCTCTTGTTTTATGCGTTTTCTGTGTTTATATTTCTGCAATACTTTATGTGTTCCATTGCTCCATAATATATAATTTTCTAACAACTGGTATCAGAGCCGAAGGTCTATTTGGCTGATAAACTCATAGGAAAGAAAGGTTCCTCATTTGCGTGGGAGCAATGGCTGAAGATGGTAAGTTTAGGGTCGAGAAATTTAACGGCCAATACTTCTTGCTGTGGAAGATGCAGATGGAAGATTATCTATATCAGAAAGATCTATACCTACCATTGGGCAGAAAAACAAAGATGCTGATAGGTATGACAGATGAAGAATGGAACCTTCTCGATAGAAAGGCACTCGGAACAATACAGTTGTTCCTCGAAGCATCAGTCACCTTCAACATTTCGAAGGAAACAATGACAGACGGTTTGATTAAGGCGTTGGAGAAACTATATGAAAAGCCCTTGGCCTCAAACAAGGTATTTCTTATGAAACAGTTATTTAATATGAAGATGTCGGAAGGTGGATCTGTTGTAGAACATTTAAATGATTTTAATACTATTACAAGTCAGTTATGTTCTGTAGGGGTAAACTTTGATGATGAAGTTAGAGCTCTGTTATTCTTTTGCTCATTACCAGAAAGTTGGAATGGTTTAGTAATGGCCATTAGTAACTCTGTTTCTGGATCTAATACTTTAAAGTTTGATGATGGTGTTGGTGCTATCCTTAGCAAGGAAATGCGACAAAAAAGAGTTGGTGAGACATCGGGTAATGCTTTGAGTGCAGAGTCTAGGGGAAGAAAATGCAAATAGGAAAGAGCTCAGGATATCACAGTAAATCAAGGAAAGGCAGATCCAAGTCCAGATTGGGGATAGTGTGCTAGAAATGTGGAAAGAAAGGACACCTAAAGAAACACTGTAGATCTCAAAAGGGAAAATAAGAAGATGCACAATAAGAAAACAATCATGGAGCAAATGTGACAAGTGAGGTGTTACAACATGCTTTGATTCTTTCTTTTGAAAATATTACTGATTCTTGGGTGGTAGATTCAGGGGCCTCATTCCATGCCACACCTGATAAGATATACTTTCATGGCTATGTTCAAGGAGATTTTGGACAAGTTCGTTTGGGTGATGATAAACCCTGTAAAATTGTTGGAATGGGTAAGGTTCTTGTAAAACAACAAAATGGAAACCAATGGCTACTAAAGGAGGTAATGCATGTTCCAGATCTAAAGAAAAATCTGATTTCAATAGGGAAATTAGGCAGTGAAGGTTGTGTGACAACTTTCACAGATAAATCTTGGAAGGTCACCAAAGGAGCCCTGGTAATAGAAAGAGGTGAAAAGGTTGGTACATTTTATTTATGGAATGGTATTTCTAACTCTGTTAATGCTTTAACTTCCAAAGGAGAAGATGCAACATTATGGCATCATAGGCTTGGACACATGAGTGAAAAGGCGATGAATATTCTTCACTCAAATAATTTATTGCCAGGTTTGAAGAATGTTGATTTGGACTTCTGTGAGAATTGCATTTATGGGAAAGAGAAGAGAGTTAGATTTCTCAGAGTTGGGAAAGAAAAGAAGAGCGAAAAATTAGAGCTTGTGCATAGAGATGTATGGGGACCTGCGCAGGTATCATCTCTCAGTGGCTCTCATTATTATGTTACTTTTATTGATGATGCAACTAGAAAAACTTGGATTTATTATGTTAAGAATAAATCTGATGTATTTGATACTTTCAAGAAATGGAAAGCTTTGGTTGAGATTGAGACAGGAAAGAAATTGAAGTGTCTTAGATCAGACAATGGAGGTGAATATTGTAGCAAAGATTTTGATAGTATCGTTCAAAGCATGGAATTCACAAAGAGAAGACAGTTCCAAGAACACCACAAGAAAATGGTGTGTTAGAAAGGATGAACAAAACAATCATGGAGCATGAAAGGTGCATGAGATTGCATGCATGATTGCCTTTACAGTTTTGGCCAGATGTTGTAGATACTACTGTTTATCTAATAAATAGAGGGCCTTCAAGTTCCTTGGAATGTGGTGTTCTAGAGGAAGCATGGACAGGTAAAAAGGTAAACTACTCTTTTTTAAAGCCTTTTGGTTGTGAGGCCTTTGTCCATATTGATAAAGAAAATAGAACAAAGCTTGAGGCAAAGTCAAAGAGATGTACCTTTATTGGATATGGTGTTAATGATTTTGGTTATCGCTTATATGATTATGAAAATCACAAAATCATTAGGAGAAGAGATGTAATATTCAATGAAAAGGTCTTGTATAAGAATCAGTTGCAGGAAATGAAACGAGAAGAAGAAAACCCGGAATACACAGTTCTTGATGAAATCAATGAAAAAGTAAAGGTGCCTAAAAATAATAATAATCAACAACCACAACAGTAGCAACCACCACAACAGCGGCAGGCACCCCAAACACCTGAAAGCGGTGTTAGAAGATCTACCAAGATAAGTAGACCCCCTGAACGATACTCTCCTTCATTATATTATTTATTGTTGACTGATTGCGGTGAACCCGAATGTTATGAAAAAGCAATGCAGGTTGAAAGCAGGAAGAAGTGGGAGGTAGCCATGGAAGAAGAGATGGACTCCTTAATGCATAACCAGACTTGGGATTTAGTCAGGTTTCCTGCAAGAAAAACTACATTGAAGAATAAATGGGTTTACAGGTTGAAGGAAGAAGATGGAGGAAAACAGAGGTACAAAGCTAGACTTGTGGTGAAGGGGTTTGCACAGAAGAAAGGTATTGATTTTGATGAAAGATTTTCTCCTGTTGTTAAAATGACTTCAATCAGAACTATTTTAAGTCTTGTAGCAGCTGAAGATTTGCATCTTGAGCAGTTAGATGTAAAGACAACCTTTCTCCATGGGGATTTGGAGGAAGAGATATATATGCAGCAGCCACAAAGATATGAAGTGAAAGGGAAGGAGAAACTTGTGTGCAGGTTTAAGAAGAGCTTGTATGGCTTAAAACAGGCTCCAAGGCAGTGGTATCTAAAATTTGACAAGTTTATGTCTGAACAAGGTTATACTAGAAGTCACTATAATCATTGTGTTTATCTAAAAAAGCAAAATGATGGTAGCTATATTATATTGTTATTGTATGTAGATGACATGCTTGTTGTAGGGTCTAACATGTAGGAAATAAATGTGCTCAAAATAAAATTGGAAAATTCATTTGCAATGAAGGATTTGGGAGCTTTAAAACAAATCCTTGGTATGAGAATAACTAGAGACACGAAAAATCGTAAATTAACATTGTCTCAGAAAGTTGAAAAGATTTAATATGCACAATGCAAAACCAATTAGGACACCTTTTGCTAGCCATTTCAAACTTAGTAAGGAAATGTGACCAAAGACCCAAGAAAACATGGATTATATGTCTAAAGTTCCATATGCATTAGCAGTTGAAAGCTTAATGTATGCAATGGTTTGCACAAGGCCTGATATTGCACATGCAGTGGGAGTTGTAAGCAAGTACATGGAACAATCTATGAAGGAACATTGGATGGTAGTGAAGGATTTCTCAGATATTTGAAAGGTACACAAATCAATCATTATGCTTTGGTGGTCAACATTTCTCTACAGGGGATATGTTGATGTAGATATGGCAGGTGATAGAGATAACAGGAGGAGCACTACAGGATATGTATTTATTGTAGGTGGAACAACTGTTAGTTGGGTTTCAAAAATCCAAAGTGTTGTTGCACTTTTAACACTAGAAGCAGAGTATGTTGTCACTACAGAGGCTAGTAAAGAAATGATTTGGTTACAAAGGTTTATGGGTGAATTGGGTAAGGAGCATGATATGGGCACGTTATACAGTGATAGCCAAAATGCCATTCACCTTGCAAAGAACTCAACAATTCATTCTAGGACTAAACACATACAACTCAAGTACCATTTCTTACGATCAGTGTTGGAAGATGAAGAGTTGAGCTGGAAAAGATACACACTTGCCAGAATCCTGCAGATATGCTAACAAAAGTTGTAACCAGGGAGAAACTAAGAATATGCTCAGTTTAAATTGATCTTCAAGGATGATGATGAAGATGAGAAACAACTAGGTCCAAAGAGGGGTCATTGTCCAACAAATGAAGCAGCGGTGGAGTTGCTACAATCATTCTCCAAGTGGGAGATTGTTGAGTATGGAGCATGATTTGTTTTAGTAATGGTTTTGTTCTCACACCTGCGATGTAGTACCGCATCCGCAGTACCAGAAGTTTGTGCACCCTTCCAAGTGGGGGTGGGGGGGGGGTGGGGAGATGCGGTGGGGATTTGTTCCCCCCGTAGGGGTTCAGGGGGGGGTGATCCCCCTCGACTGGGGGGTTCGGGGGCCAGCGGTCCCTCGATGGGGGTTTTGGGGGTAGCGCCCTCGAAGCTAAAAAGAGATGTAAAATTGCCTTGTAAAAGTATAGTAATTTCTAGTCAATTTGGATCATTCATTAGGTGGATGATCTGATGGTAGAACTTGTTTTAGTTTAGGGTTTTTTTCCCTCAAAGGAAACC